>CANYBF011069663.1:0-13873 GCA_948192965.1 Dalechampia spathulata
CTAAATGAATTATGAAATCAAGGATTAAGAGATAGTATATGTGACATGAAAATAAACTAGTCATAATAATGACATGAAACGAATTATGATCTAAAAACATTAGAGAATCAAATAAATGTGGATATACTTTGAAAGTATTTAGAAGTAAGATTCTCAATAAATATATGGTAATGCTTTTAGGATGATGTTATGGTTTACATGACTTGTATTCATATATGCGACATAAATGATTATATTTTCTTATGACATATGTTACATGAATAATTACATTTTTACATGTTATGTGTTAAAGCACCGCTGAGTTTTATACTCAGCATTTATCATTTGATGAACGTAGGTTAAAAGATGGGAGGCGAGCGCAGATCTCCAAAGCACCAATTCAGCAGGAGTCTCTCTAAAGGCAAGGACTTGGGATAGTTTAAAGTTTTTAATTAAATTGATTATGTAATTTAAATTAATGATAAAGGCAGTAAATGTAAGAATGTTAATTGGGACAATACTTCCACAAAAATTAAAATGGCGCACAAATATAATAAGTAAAAAAAAAAATTTTACGTATCCCTTATAGGATGCTTATTGACTTTCTAGAAGAGAAAGTTAATAGTCATTCTATGGGAGCATGTCTACGCAGGCAAAAGACATGACAGTATCTTAAGCTTCCAAACATAAAGCTATACACACCTAAACCTTATGAATCTTCATTATACATAAGATTATACACTTCGAAGCATGAAATGATATTAATGCAATATGTTCAAAACATGACTAGGACAAGTCTTATACATGCTTAAATGTTTTAAATACTTAATTTACATGCCAATATGCATATGCATGACTTACATATGCATTTGTACTTGAATACAAAGATACAAAGATGTGTAATGATATGAATACGGATAATGGCTTACCATATATTCAAATGAAGGTCAATGATGTATAAATACACTTAATAGATGATATTATGGTTCAAACACTTAAGTTAATCGAAAGGCATGTATGACTCCTACTTGTGAAGTGTGAAACATTATGAGATGATATTATGCCTATATGCTCATTATGAATCAAAGTTGAATTATGGTTACATGTTATGAATGAATATGGATTCTTTAAGGTGATAAGTTAAGTGTAATATGTGAATGACTTTACTAAGTGAACATGAAATAGAAATGCTACAAGTTCAACTGATAAAACTCATACTTCTCCTCAAGCTATCAATAAGGGTAAAGTTATAGCAGGTTTATGCTATTCACTTCATGACCTCATATAGGGTCTTGAAATGATGATTTCTCACTTATATGCTTATGATAACAATTTAAAGAGGTTATATTATGAATGATATCATATGTTCATTTTTTCATATGGTCATTTAAACATCAATTATGCATCATGTCATGAATCATTCATACACAAAGGTATATTCATGATATATCATACATAGATATAAAATGAGAAAGGAAAGTGATATATGAAGCAATGTTCAATGATAGCGTATTGGTCATAGAGTTATTATCGATTCCCTCAATGGAAGCATATAGTATATGTTCCTATCATGGACCATAAAAAAATGTTATGTTCTTAGGACCCAGTATGGATTATGCATAATCATATAGAAATGATATGAAATGTTACAAGAAAATCAAAGGAAGAATGCAAAGCATGATTTCATTCTCATAGACATACATTATCATTCATATGTCATGAAAATATAATTGGCAAAATGATGAATGCACTACAGTTGTGCCTATATAGAGAAGTATACAAAGTAATGATGTTCAAATACAATATTTGATGCAGGAAAAGTTACAGTGGATCTTTTATGGTATTTATTCCTATCTTTACACAGTATGTTATATGCGTTACTTATAACAAATAAAGAATAATGCAAAGTGACATGATATGATACTGTTATATTGCTTAATGGTTGTTCATCATGATTTGATTTTATTATGTTATTTATGATACGTGATCATGTTATTTACTTATTTTATAGCATCAATGAGTTTTATACTCAATATTTATCATTTGATGAACACAGAACTGGAACCTTGTGGCGAGGATTTAGATTAATTGATCAACAGTCAAAGGAGGTTATCATTTTGAGGGATCACAATCTCAGAGTGGCCTTAGATGAATGTAACATACTCCAAGATGTCCTTTACTTATGCAGCTTATTAAATTAACCCTTATGGCAATAATACTTATACTATGAACTTTTATTATGTATAATATTAATACCATTAAAATATGTTAAACTAAATACACAGATTTCATATAAATACACAGATTTCATATGATAAATGATAGTATGGTTATGAATGATAGATATATGGTGTATTCGTAAGATATGATAAATGAATACCATTGTGTATTGACATTACCCATGTTTATAGATATCATTGGATTAATGGTACATATACTAATATAGTTAAATAAATTGAAATGCAAAAATTTGTACAGATCCCTTGTAAGAGAATTAGTGATTTCTTTGCTTAGTAGATTATTAATTAATCTACAAAAGCGTGTTACACCGTGTTTGGGTATTACATTTCAACACTCTTACTATTTCTTTTTACTTATCAAGAGTTAGATATAATTTAAATCAACATGACATGATCTATCTTTAGTACTAATATTAATAATTTCAATATGTGACACATTAATATACAAAAATATTCATATAATGCTCAAGGTCATATGAAATGTCATTAAAGTACGTATAAAAAATATAAGTAAAATTATTCATCATTACATTAAACTTAGTAAGGATCACATCATTATTAAATAAAATAAAAATAGGGATGTTGAATTCCTCATAAAATCTCTTTAGAAGTGGTTTATACTAAGCTAGCCATATCTTGATAAATCTTATTTAAAAAGAGGTTTTTAATCATTGAGCTCATATACTCTAGAGCTATAATTGTTATGGATTCTTCATAAATGTAACCAATAATTTAGTCTACCACATCATTGAAGGTGTTTCACCTTATAAGTTTTTTCTTCTTTAAGCTTGAAATGATAATGATCTATCATAGAAAATCAATACACAACACTATCAAAGTGGTAAATTATTCTTCAAAGCAGTGTTTTTAGTTTAATAGTAGTGGCATATTTGTTGGTTTATGAAAATGTCTTTGACAACGGAAGGCATAATTTCAAAATTTTTTCAAAAACACATTTTACAACAGATCTAGCAATTCTATTCATAAAATACATCAAACACGGAGAGGATTATCAAAGAAGAGATTGAAAAAATCACTTTTAAGCAGATCTCTTTCTTTCTTGTCATTCTGAAAAGTTGTAGCAAACTTTTCAATCCTCAAGGTAGAGGATCTCTAAACTATCCACATAAGCAATGAAATGATTAATAATCAATGTTACAAGTTTTGTTTAGAGACTAGTAAAATAAAATAAAAAAGGAATGGATGAAGAGAAAGATGAATTTGGTTTCTTCTTATTGATCTTCTAACAAAAATCTGAATTAATCTTCTTGTTCTTGAGCTTCTAATTACTTGAAACCAATGGAGGAATGAGGCAACCAAAATTCCTTGTTCTATAACCCTAAAAGTTATGTCAGATAACTTATCAAAACCTAATTAGCTTTCAGGTTACTTAAGTAATATGCATGTGCATTTCACATGCTTCATGCATGTGACTTGCATGTGCATGACTTAAAATCCCTCCAGAAGCACATGGTAATCATGTGCTCTTCCATTTAATTCATCACACATGAATAACTCATGCGGCAGTCACATATTGACTATTAATTAATTTAATTCCATATAAATTTGCATATATCATGCATGTAAAACATGTCATCTTAAATCACTTGTATGTTGAGTTTTACTCATCAAATTTTAGTGATCTTGGTATCAAATCGAAGAACTTTCCATAATCCTTCTAATGAAAATAAAAGATCCAAGTTATCTTATAACCATAAAACATTATTTCATTAACATCCATTCATGATTATCATTCCTCTTACTTTTAGTGTACGACCTTTTAGGTTCTTGACATGTTGGCAATATATAAACATATTATTAAACTTCATTTAATAACATCATATGTAAATCAAGAATGGTGTTTAGTCACACATCATGACTACCCAAATGTCGAGAGGTCATTAGTTTGACTACAACCCTTCCATATCAGATTCTATGTAATAAACTCCTTCACCATCCACTATCTCATTTAGGTTTAAGTATGGATTAATGTCAACTCAATGCATAATTAAGTATGTTAGATCATGCCCTAAATTTGATGTTTCATGTACCATAATCTTTATTCCCAAAATATCTTTATGAAACTCATTCATCAATAAGCATTCTACTCTGGCCAGAGATTCCTAAATAAAGAATATTACATGAATCAATGAGATAAAAACCCTACATTTAATCTGGGGTGGTGAATCCTTTATTGATAAATAAATACTTCCAACTAGTTCATACTATATCCAACTTCAAGTTATGAATGCCTCTTATGGAAGAATGAAACATATGAGTCAAAACATAGTGATCCATGATTAAGATAACCTTGTTATCTCAAGTCTTAAGGATACTCGCATTACTAATATGAGTGAGATATATTTCATAGACATAGATCAATTATCCATATGAAATCTTACTAGAAAGGCCTTCAATGAGCAAGTCCCCTACTACCTATCCACATGTTCACTTTAGATAACTCTTGTCATGATGAATGAGAATCATCCCTAAAGGAAGTATAACATGTATTGATCTTAACCATATTAATAATATCCATGCTTATTAATACATTGATCAAGGATAATTTAAATATTGAACATTTGCATATAATAAGAATTTCATTTCATAAACTCTTTCTGAATTCCTTTGTACTGTTCCAATATCTTGGAATTTATTATTTAGTTAATAACCTTTCAAGTAAATTGAATAATGAATAATGCCTTTTATTGATAAATCATTCAATTAAATACAATAAAACATTATACTTTAGATCATACACTAACAAACTCCCCTTGCATTAGAGCTAATCATACATAAACTTCAATCCTATAGAAGTTACATGCCTATCATGTTTGCTCTATGTGAATGCCTTAGTGAGAGGGTCCACCACGTTCTACTTTATGGGAACTCTGTTAACCTCTACTTCTCCTCTACCAATGATCTCCCTAATCAAATGGTATCTTCTGAGTACATGTTTAATCTTCTGGTGAGATCTAGGTTCCTTTGCATGGGCTATTGCTATATTATTATCATAAAATAAAGGAATAGCTGTTGCACTACAGGGAACCACTCCAAGTTCATGAATGAACTTCCTTATCCACACGGCCTCCTTTGCTGCATCCGATGTAGCTATGTACTCTGCCTCCATCATAGAATCTGTTATGGTCTCTTATTTTGAACTCTTCCAAACAACTGTACCACCATTCATCACAAACACATAACCTGATTAAGATTTGCAATAATCTTCATCAGATTGAAAACTAGCATCTGTATACCCAGTTATTTGCAAATCCCCTTCTCTATATACCAAGAACATATCCTTAGTTCTTCTCAAGTACTTAAGGATATTCCTAACAGCTAACCAGTGTTCCTCTCCATAATTGGATTAGAACCTACTTATGACACTTAAAGCCATATCTGGTCTAGTACATAATACAGCATACATGATTGATCCAATTACTGATGCATATAGAATCCTAGTCATGCAATCTTTCTCATCTTATATCTTAGGACACCATGCTTTAGAAGGATGTTTCCTATGTACCATGGGTATATAACTCTTCTTTGAAAGATCCATGCTAAACCTCTTTAGCACCTTGTCTATGTAAGTAGACTGTGAAAGACCAATAAGCCTTCTTGATCTATCTCTATAGATCCTTATACCTAAAATATAAGCGGTTTCTCCAAGGTCTTTCATGGAGAATTGTTTAGATAATCAAACTTTAACACTTTGTAAAAATGAAACATCATTTTCAATGAGTAATATGTTATCTATATATAATACAAGGAAAGCAATTGCACTCCCACTATCCTTCTTGTAAACACATGGTTCATCAATATTTTGAATGAAGCCAAATTCTTTAACCACTTCATCAAAAAGAATGTTCGAGCTCCTTGATGCTTGCTTCAATCCATAAATGGATCTTTGAAGTTTACATACCTTATTGCTATCATCGGATATAAAACCATCAAGTTGTGTCATATACACCTCCTTAAGTAGATTTCCATTAAGGAAAGTTGTATTTACATCCATTTGCCATATCTCGTAATCATAATAAGCAGCAATAGTAAGAAAGATTCTTATAGATTTAAGCATAGCTACTGCTGAGAAAGTTTCATCATAATCAATTCCTTGTTTCTGACGATAACCCTTCGCTACCAACCGAGATTTATAGGTAACCACATTACCATCTATGTCTGTCTTCTTTTTGAAGACCCATTTGTACTCAATGGGCTTAATCCCCTCAGGTGGATCAACCAGAGTCCATACTTTATTCTCTAACATGGAATCCATTTCAGACTTCATGGCCTTTAACCATAAGTCACATTTTAAACTGTCTAAAACTTCATCATAGTCTATGGGCTCTTCATTCTCAACTAATAAGATTTCCTTATTCTCATGAATAAGAAATTCATACCTTTAAAGCATAGTTCTTATTCTGGTTAAGTGTCTAGGAGCTTGTGTTTCCATAGGTTCTGATTCTACATCAGTATGATCAATCAGTTGATCTACTTTATCTTGTGGTGATTGAACTTCATCAAGTTCAATTTTACTCCCACTGTCTCCTTTTAGAATAAATTCTTTCTCTAAGAAAATAGCATGCTTTGAAATAATCACTTTTTATTCCAAAGGAAGATAGAAGTAATATCTTATGGTTTCTCTAGGATATCCCATAAAATAGCATTTATCAAACTTTGCCTCAAGCTTTTCTGACATTGTCCTTTTAACATAAGAAGGATAACCCCATACCTTCAAATAAGAAAAGATGGGTTTCTTATTATACCATATTTCATATGGTGTAACTTTAACCAATTTAGACGGAACTTTATTCAAAATATGATTAGCAGTCTCTAGTGCATAGCCTTAAAATGATTTGGGTAATTCTGCAAGGCTCATCATAGATCAAACCATATCTAATAAAGTTCAATTCCTTCTTTTTGATACATCATTATGTTGAGGTGTATAAGGAGGTGTTCATTGAGATAAAATCCTATTATCTTTGAGATGTTCAAGAAACTCTTGGCTTAGGTATTCACCACCTTGATCGAAATGAAGTGTTTTGATAGTCTTACCAAGCTGTTTCTCTACTTCATTTCTGAATTCTTTAAACTTCTCAAAAGCTTCAAATTTATGCTTCATTAAGTATAAACATCCATATGTAGAATAGTCATTTATGAATGTAATGAAGTAGGTGTATCCACCTCTGGCATATATAGATATACGACCACATACATCTAAATGTATGAGTTCTAGTACCTTTTTAGCGCTTTCACCTGTTCCCTTAAAAGATATGAATATTGTTTATATGGCCAAGATGACAATGCCATAGAAAGAGTGGATTAAGAGTATCAATATTGATTCTCTTAGTTTAAACATTGCAAATGAGGTGTGAATTATTCAATATATATATTCCATTCTTAACATTTGCAGAACAGTAAAACATACCATCTTTAAACATTGAACAACCATTGTTATCTATGGAAAAATTGAATCCTTATTCAACAAGACAAGATACTGAAATAATTTTCTTATGTAAACTTGGAATAAAATAACAATTATTGAGTTCCAGTTTTAAACCAGAAGCTAAGTGCAAAATATAGGTTCTTACTTCTAATGTAGCAACTCGTGATCCATTAGTAACCCTGATATCTGCATCATTCCTACTTAGCCTCCTCCTACTGACCAACTCTGGCAAATCATAACAAATGTGAGATATATAGCCAGTATTTAATACCTAACTCTTATTATTAGAAACAGCATAGGAGTTAACCTCAATCATAAAAATACCTGAAAAAGATGCACGATTCTTCTTTACTAACTCCAGGTATTCCTTGCAATTTCTCTTCCAATGTCCATCCTTATTGCAATGGAAGTAAATACCCTTAGGGGGTTTCTCTGCAGCTTTCTTACCCACACCTCCTTTGGTCTTTAAGGCTGGCTTCTTACCCTTCTTCTTGGTTGTGCCCTTCTTCTTAGCAGGCCTAGAAGAACTAACTACCAGTGCTACTTTAACACTCTTCTTATTAGCATCCTGAGCATATTTCAACGAATTGATAAGCTTAGGAATGATAGTTTCTCCCTTATTCATTTGATAATCAAGCATAAATTATGCATAACTATCAGGTAATGACTGTAGAATAAGGTTAATAGCCAACTCCTCTTTCAGTCCAAGACCAAGACCATCCAGCCTCTGTATGTAGCCATGCATCTTAATGCCATGAAGGACTACTGATGACCCCTCTGCCATCTTGCACCTAAAGAGTGCCTTTGAGAGTTCAAATCTCTCAGTCCTTGCTTTTTCCACAAAAAGCATTTTGAGATAAGTAACCATAATAAAAGAGTTCACAGTCTCGCACTACTTCTAAAGGTCATTCTCCGTAGCTCCCAGTATAATGCTGTTGGCCATCTCATCCTCTTGTTTAAACTTTTTATAAGCATATATGACTTCTTCAAAGGAGTTTGCTACAAGCGTACATGGATAAGCTCAATCCAGTACATGAGCTATCTGTTTACCTTTCAAAACTATTCTAATTTGGTGAATCCACTCAATGTAGTTGGATCCATTCAATTTATGTTCGAGAATTTTATGAAGATCAACTTTTCTTGACATTTTTAGAAAAATTTGAAGAAAAAGAAGAAATAGTGTGTCATTAAAAACATCATGTATTTTAAAAACATAGTAAGGTCTTTTATTAGTTTTTATCTCCCACTATTTATTTTGAACTAATAGCCTTCAACTACTAATCCAGGAAGGTCGTGCTTTACCTTCCTTAGTGGGTTAGTATCTAATGATCATTAAGCCCAATCTTGAGTATGCTCAAAAAACTAGAACTAAATGTCAAAAGGTAGACATCTCTCATGTCAATCATATCTTTATATGACTACTGAATCATTGGGTTATCAACTTTTCTTGATACTTATGTTATCTTGCATAACACAATTCCCCAAACTAACCTATAAAACATTTGACCTTGGGTATGCCCAATGCATAAAATATTTTATTTAAATCTGATCCATTTTTAAAACTTGGATATACCCCATGTTAAACAAGCTTGAGTATGCTCAATAACCTAAATGACAAGAAGCTCTCCACCCTTATCTTAGAAAATGAAAGCTATTAGATTTATATTCCTTTGAGCGATTTATTTCCTTTTATGTCATGAAAAACATTTAAGGTGGGCATGTGCAATTGGTGCATCATGCATGGTCCTGGCTCATTCATGTTATGGCATGCTCATGTAACTCATACATACATCATTATAACAATTTATTATATGATGATTATGGACTTTTAAGTCTAAGATCAAACCTAGGTTATGCATGATTTTACAAACCCTAAAAATTTGAAATAAGACTATTCTATTACAAATTTGGTATTGGAGTTTCCTTTTTTGATTACGCCTTACTCCTTTTGCCTCTTTCACCTTCTTATGTAACTCTTTTACAACATATATAATTTAATTATAAATTTAAATAGTAGAAACCCCAAGTTACATTTAAAAGGAGTAGATGAGAAGAGAAGTACAAAAGATTTTAAAGAAAAGGCAGGACTTGCAGACCCTATTTACCAAAAATAATAAAATGATGCATATGCTCAATCATATTGGGCTAAGTCCATAATAACCATCATGCCATATAATCATCCATCCATACATTCAAAAATACTTAAATAAATAATCTTCTCATAATTTCATTTTGGTTTTCCCATTTTAAAATTCAAACAAACTTTGCATTTTAAAATAGTTATTGGGCTTGCATTTAAAAACATATGATTTACATGTTTTGAATTCTATTTGAATAAATTATTTATTAAATTAAATAATCATCCAAATAGTAATATATTAATTATTTAATTACACTTTAAATATTAATATATCACTTAGAAATCAAAACAGAAGTCAAAACCAACAAGAATCCTTATCATGCTCAAATTGCTCCTTTTAAGAGTTTTAATTCAAATAAAATACTTATTAATCTTCAAAATTATTAAAATTTCATTTTTAAAACCTTTAATGTGTCTAAAACATTAAAATACATGAATTAATGTAAAACATGTGCAATTAGTATTGAAAAAGCTGAATATACCAAAATTTGACTTCTTATGCACATATGAACATGATTTCCACAAAATCACATCCAAATTGAATCAGAATTCATTCAAAATGCTCCAACATCAAGTTAACACATTAACCAATTGATTCATTACATTTTCAATAATTAAACACATAATAATCAAGCAAGAACATTAGGAATAACATAAAAAAATCCATTCAGATTTTCAATAAGATCATGCGTAACATATGAAGTTTTATCTTATAAAATTTTCATATATGTATTCGATTTTTTTATATAAACTAAGTTAATTCAATGAATAATAAGTGGTTAAAATTTCAAAATCCAAATTCAAACAAAAAACCCTTCAAAATTAAAAAATTCCATAAGCTACAATGATGGTCAAAAAACCAAAATCTTATGTATTCTATGCATAGATTGCAACACCAAATTGCTCTGATACCACTATTGGTTTATAAAAACACACTTGACAATGGAAGGTATAATTTGAAACTTATTTTAAAAACATGTTTTACAATAGATCTAGCAATTCTATTCATAGAATACATCAAACACAGAGAAGATTATCAAAGAAGAGATTGAAAAACTCACTTTTAAGCAAATCTCCTTCTTTCTTATCCTTCTAAAAAGTTGTAGCAAAATTTTCAATCCCCAAGGTAGAGGATCTCCAAACTATCCACACAAGCAATGAAATGATTAGTAATCAATATTATAAGTTTTTTTAGAGACTAGTAAAATAAAACAGAAAAGGAATGAATGAACAGAAAGATGAATTCGATTTCTTCTTATTGATATTCTATCAAAAATTTGAATTAATCTTCTTATTCTTGAGCTTCTAATTGCTTGGAACCAATGGAGGAAGGAGGCAGTCAAAATTCCTTGTTCTGTAACCTTAAAAGTTGTACCAGGTAACCTATAAAAGCCTAATTAGGTTTTAGGTTACTTCAATCATATGCATGTGCATATCACATGCTTCATGTATGTGACTTGCATGTGCATGACTTAAAATCCCTCTAGAAGCACATGACAATCATGTGCACTTCTTTTTAATTCATCACACATGAATAACTCATGTGACAATCACATATTGATTATTAATTAATTTAATTCCATCCAAATTCACATATACCATGCATGTAAAATATGTCATCTTAAATCACTTGTATCTTGAATTCTACTCATCACATTTTAGTGATCTTGGTATCAAATCGAAGCTCTTTTCATGCTCCTTATAATGAACATAAAAGATATAAGTTATCTCATAACCATAAAATATTATTTTATTAACATCCATTTATGATTATCATTCCTCTTACTTTTAGTGTGTGACCTTTCTTGACATATTGGCAACATATGAACATATTATTAAACTTCATTTAATAACATCATATGTAAATCAAGAGCGGTGTCTAGTCACACATCATGACTACCCAAATGTTAAGAGGTCATTAGTTTGACTACAACCCTTCCATATCAGATTCTATGTAATAAACTCCTTTCACCATCCACAATCTCATTTAAGTTTGAGTATGGATTAAAGTCAACTCAATGCATAATCAAGTGTGTTAGACCATACCTTAAATTTGATGTTTCATGTACCATAATCTTCATTCTCAAAATACCTTATGAAACTCATTCATCAATAGGCATTCTACTCTAGCCAGAGATTCCTGAATAAAGAATATTACATGAATCAATGAGATAAAAACCCTACATTTAATCTGTGGTGGTGAATCCTTTATTGATAAATAAATACCTTTAACTACTTCACATTATATCCAACCTCCAAGTTATGAATGCCTCCTATAGAGGAATAAAACATATGAGTCAAAATATAGTGATCCATAATTAAGATAACCTTGTTATCTCAAGTCTTAAGGATACTTGCACTACTGATATGAGTGAGGTATATTTCATAGACATAGATTAATTATCCATATGAAAGCTCATTGGCAAGGCCTCCAATGAGTCAGTCCCCTACTGCTCATCCACATGTTCACTTTAGACAACTCTTGTTATGATGAATGAGAATCATCCATAAAGGAAGCATAACATGTATTGATCTTAATCACATTAATAATATCCATTATTATTAATACATTGATCAAGGATAATTTAGATATTGAACATTTGCATACAATAAGAATCTTATTTCATAAACTCTTTATGAATTCCTTTGTACTATTCCAATATCTTGGAATTCGTTATTTAGTTAATAACCTTTCAAGTAAACTAAATAATGAATAATATCTTTTATTGATAAATCATTCAATTAAATACAATAAAACATGATACTCTAGAGCATACACTAATAATATCATCATATCTCATCTTACTTTGAATGAACATGACTTAGTTACATTCATACTTCTTGTCCATATTTCAATAAGAATGTAAACTTTTTAGGGCTCTGATGAGATCTCCGCAATCCCTTACCTAGGATAAAATTAATGTTCTTTAATATTTTCTTTACCATTGAGTTTGGCTTATACTTCGCAATGTATGGCTCTCCATTGCCACTTTGAATCTGATCATAAAGGGCACATCCTCCCTAATACAAGCAAGAGTGACTTCTACATTTATTACTATTGTGACAATCCTAACTTCATATAAAAACTTGATGTTTTATTTAAAGGTAAATGAAATGCCTCTTAATAAGTAAAACTATAATAATCTTAAATAAAAAGCAAATGAGACTGTGATGTTTAAAACTATGAACTTTATAATAGGTTTTAATCAATCCTTTGATGAAATTATTAAACTTTACCAACTTATAGTAAAAAGTCATCTTTAAAATCAAATTAATGAACAATTATTAATTGTTTAGTTGTTGATCGTGCCCCAAAATAACATGTTTTATGCCCATAAAGCACCCATTTTAGCATTATTTATTTGTTAGAACAGTTGAATTGTGTACATTTTGTATTTTACAAGTCAAAAATGGTGAGTTTTGGAAAACGTGCTTAATTGGGAGTTTTTAGAGCTTATTTGGATTTTAGAGTTTCGGGACACTGCTTATGGGCATAAGACGGGGTGAAACGACCTATCAGAATTGAGCTTTGGGAAGAAGAAGTTGAGTCAAACTTAAACTCCTACGAGCTGGAAGCAGATAAGGCTTGCGGGCATAAGGGACACCAAAACGACAACACCTAGATAGTTTTGGAGATTGGACGAGGACGAGTTTGAGTTGCACTTAATCTCCTTAAGCTGGACGAAAAAGTGATTGGGAACAATGCAAACTCTTTCATCTGAAGATTAGGATTATTATTTATTTATTTTTATTAATTTAATTATTATTTTACCTTCTATAAATAGGAGTATGCTCCTATGTAGAGGGGGTTCGGAGTTCCTAGTTCCAATTTCGGATATTATTCTTAGCTTAGTTTGGATTTTATAGCTTTATTTTAATTCCATATTTTATTTTCTTTATTTTTATTTTATATTTATAATGATTTTGCCCATGATGCTAGGCTAGGTGATTGTTTTTCCTAATTGGAAGTAATTCAAGTCATTCATTAAATGATTATGTGAGATCTAAGTGATCCTAATTCCATTGGCAAAGCACTATTATCTCTAATTCTGAGTCGCATAGAACCAT
>CANYBF011069733.1:0-15169 GCA_948192965.1 Dalechampia spathulata
AAAGAAACAATCAAAATCAAGAATTTATAGACAGCTTAGTTTAACTAAATAAATAACATAGGACCTACCTTAACAAAGATAGGGTACACCGGACAATTTAAGGTACAACCGTACAGCTTCAGTTATTTCCTCCAAGAACAATGCGACAACAACCAAAAGAAACTCAACTATCATAATAACTCTCAATGTAGCACGCTGATGAAGAATTAGGAAGAGTTCGGCAACGCAAGACAACCCTCTCAAGCATGCAACATAACCATTCCTATAGCTATACCCTACCGCAACACCCCACAAAAAAGAACAATGCAAGACATGCATGATACATGCAAGGGCGATAAGGAACTGGGAACTACAAGCAACCCCAAACAGTTTAAACAATTGCAAGAAAGACCCGCATACTGAACTGTTATCCAGGAGGAAGAAGGACCCCATGCGCAGGCAACCCAAGTTTAACCAAAAACACAACCACATAAATATAAGCTCACCTTGAGAGAAAAGAAGAACACAATCACAGCTTGGTCCTTCACTAAACCCAGAACAATCCGTAAACAAATAAAGCGGCAACAGTAAAAGAAAGTGGGGGGTAAAAGAATGAGTTCAAAGAGCACACCCTTCCCCAACGTTCGCTCTTCAGTCCACCACAGCAACCAAAGACTCCAAACTTAAACTCCCAAACAACCGCTCAAGCCAAGAGTGACTGAGCAACAAGTTCCAAACCTGACGCACAACTGATCACCATCCCCTCCCACAAGAAAGAGCTCCAAAGACCCTTATAGCTCAGGCGGAAACCCCACTCATAAGGCAAGGAAAAGAGAGAAAGAAACAGAGATGTGACTCCCCCGACCAACATAAAACCAACAGCTAAACCTAAACCCAAAGCCTTTACAGTTCTCCTAGCTTTCGTTCCCCACTAATACCCCAACCAATAACCTTTTTCTGAACCCCAGGTAATGGACCCATAATGGAAACAATACAAAAAGGAACATGGTAATTGGCAATCTCCTGTATCCCACACGTCCCACTCCTCACGCCCTCAGCAGTCCACTGACTGAGTTAAATATATACTATATACTAATAAGTACGTAATATCTAGGTATACATAAAACTATTAAACATAATATAAATCATTTAATTCAATTCATTAAATAAACCATTAAATTAATTAATATTTGAATTAACAAAACTAGTAACACCACATGTATATAGTTACAATCTATTATAGAAATACATATATATATGCTAAGTAATAATTTTCATTAAATTCAAATATTATCATAATTCAATTAATTAAAATATTTAATTAATTTAACAACTCCTCTATTGAATAGCCCTAAATCTCATAATTAAATAAGTAACATAATTAATACTAACCTTAAAAATGATTATAATAATTAATTTAAGTAAAGTAATTTAAAATAATTAAATAGCTACCTTACTTAATTAATAATGAAAATAATAACACGATAATAATATTTACAACCATATTAAGCATCGTTTACGTAATTAATGTCAACAATCAAATAGAATAAATTAAAATAATTAAAAACCAAAATAATTTAAATAAGATAATATATGTCTTCCTAAATAATTTTACCAAAACACTAGTTAAGATAATTATATCTAATATCATACTTTCCATATTTAATCAAATTGAAATAATTCATTAGCATTCCATCGCTAATATGCTAAAATCTTCTAATCATAAATATTACACTTAACATATTAATTTATTCACTAACGTAATTAAGCATAAAATTCATCGACCTAATTAATTATGTATCACTAATTCTAAAATAACCAACTCAATCGATCAATAATTCACAAGGCGCATACATAATGATGATATGTCTATGTTATGTGGGTGCGGACGTGACACATTTAATCCATTAAACATTTAAAAATCATATCTTAAGTCCATCTTTTTATAACATACCTTATGTTTTATTCTTAATACTTAAAAAGAACTCCATTTTTATTTCAATTTAAGGTTAAATAATTAAATCAAACTTTAACTTAATCATTTATTTTATAGTTCTTAAATCATATACACTTAAAATGCAATTGAACCTTAAATCATCAAATTTACTTAACTTATTACTTAACCTTTATCATTTTCTTAACTTTTAATCTTCTGTTTAAACAAATTTATTCATTATTATGTTAGATCTTACCAAATCCTTTAATTTTCTTCTTGAAACTTTTAGCCAAAATGGAAAACACAAGTCACACACACCTACACAACCACTAATCACTTTATTCATGCCCTTTTACATCACTAACCACTTTGACCATCAAATCATTAACAAAATCTAACATAAAACATTCTGCCCAAACCATCAAACACTCATAAAATGCACAAATCAATAGATCTATAACTAATTCATACTCACTAAGGCTCACCTTTAGCCAAATAACAAAAACCTCAACTTAAATGTGCTCTTCTCTTGTTTAACCCACGGATCTATATAGAACTTCCCACTTTCACCTCTTTAAGCTTGATATTCAACTAAAATAAACATGCATATGCTTAAAAGAGTTAGATCAAACCATAAAATGAAGTTAAACATCAATAAATGTTTTGGTTTCTTTGAAAAACACTTAGAACTTAATGGATATTAACTTACTCTTGAAGAACAAAGAAAAGAAGTTTCAGTCACTTCATAAAATGATAAAAAAGAGAATTATATTCTACCAAACTTGAAGGATTCTCTTAGATCTTACTTGAAACAAAGAAAAATAAGATGAAAAGAAAAAGAAGAAGTGATAATCTTTGGCTTCTTTGAACAAAACACTTTGGCTTCTTACATAAACATGAAGGAATGAAGATCTCTTGACTCAAACTTGTTCCAAACGTATGATCTTAGCAATATGTATGATGTTTTAAAGAAAATGAAAGATTAAAGAAGCTAGTTTTGGTTTTTCTTAAGTGAAAGAAGAAGAAGTGCCTGAACAAAGAGAGAAAAGTGAAGAAAGAAGAGAAAAATGAGTGTATTGGTTCGGTCACTTAGGTATAGGATAAGAAATGAGTTGTTTTGTTTTATTAAAAAGAGGATTCTTAAGGGATAAGATGATAAAGCCATAGGGCATACTCAAAATATACCTTATTATATTAATTTCCAACCTTTGTACATACCTTATATATATATATCTATATGTATTAAATTCTAATTCCACCAATCAAATCCTTATCTTATGTATTTAATACTATACTTTATACTTCCATAACATATTTATTTAATAAATACCATCCTCCATCTTTTTCCACTATCTCCAAATATTAATATTTTATTTCTCTCTCCATCCACTAATATAATTTCCTAACCCACTAACACAATTTCCTACACCACTAACAAAATTACCAATCTCACTTCTATTATAATATATTAACTTAAATCTCTACTAACTAATATTATTTTTAATAACATAATTATTTATTTATCTATTTACATACCATTAATTTATTCATTACTTATTTATGACATCATTCTTACCATATTATGACATCATTATTAAAAATACTAATTTTATTTTTCAAACATTAACATAATATCATATACTTTTATTAATACATTATTAATACATAATTGTTCATTTTCTAATACATTAGAATTATAATTACACTTATATGCATGCATCATGCTTACATAATCATTCCTTAATTATGATATCATAAATAATTTTTCAATTTTATTTTACTATCTTTTCTATATTAGTTAACTTAAGTTAAAACAATCATCTTAGACATACTTAATTAATCATATCAAGTTTTCTTAATATCAAAATCATCAATTAATCATCATTTAGTGGTTTTATCAAAAAATTTCATTTCAACTATAAGGCATGAAACTCTTATCATATCATATACTATCCATCATTGGCATAATTTCATATCAATATCACACTTATAACATATAAAACAAAACATATACATCAATTCATGGATGCAAAGTGGGTGCTCAATTAGGATATGACATTGATCAATCAAATGCCATGTGAAAGCATGAATCAAGTATCAAATCCCATAAAATTTATTAGCAACATTTATGAAATAAAAGAGAATTAGCATGAGTTAGATTGTGAAAATGAAGAAAATAATTGATCTGAAGCAAAATTAATTAGGGATATAATTAGAAGATTCTAAGATCATATGTGGCATCACTTATAAATAAATCAACATCTAATTAAATCTAATGGCATCATTAAACTCAAAATTACAATTAAATTGACATTTAATTGAGAAATTAAGCAAAATTAGATTAATTTAATAGCAAAACCAACCAAATTGATAATGAAAATTAAAATTGGAAGACTCTAATATCATTAGGCATCAATTAGAGATGTAACCAACATCCAATTTAATCTCAATCACATCAATTACAATTAAATCAAATCAAACAATAACATTTAACTTGATTAATCAATTTTAAAGTCAAAATCAATGAAATTGAGATGATTTATGATGAATCTAAATCATTAAGATCATAGTGAGACCCAAAATGCTACTAGAAACTTTAAATAAATCAAAAATTAAAGAAAAAATTGATTGAAAACTCGAGTTCTAGCAAACCCAGAACAATTCATATGTCACAGAAGTGCACATATGCATCGCATGAAGTGAAAGCAAGAGTATATATGTAACACAAAGTTGAAAAAAAACTACATGCATCACACAAAGAAGTATATATATCGTATGAAGTTGTTCATCAAAGAAGAAAATCAAATTTTTCAGTAAGGACATGAATGTAATGTTATATGTTTGACTATCATAGATCATTTAGGTAATCGTGAAGCCATGAATGCTACTGTAGCATTCAAAAATCAATAAAATCTTGAGTAAATCCCATTAAAAGCAATAAAAATCAAGAGAAGAGGAGAAATGTAGAAGTAAAAGTAAACTTACTAATACTTAATGACACTTAATCCAATTATCTAATTAAAAGATTAATTATGTGTAATTAAATATGGTTTAATTTTAGTAGAGTTTTGCCTTAAAAGGAATGATTTGGGCCTCATAACATAATACCCGAAGAATATATATAAGATCCAAGAGGTAAAAGGTCTATCACATGTTAATGATGTAGGAAAAAGCTAATTTTTGAACTTTATGTACCGCATGAAGTATTATATGTGATAAATGAAGTTTAATAATCACTTCATATGCCAGCTTACATGCATCATAAACTAAATGCACCATATATCTAAATGATTCATAAGGCTATGAAACATGTGTATGCAACTTATTTTGATAACAAAAACCTGTGTCAAGTCATATTAAGAAAAGAGCAAGTTCACAGTATGTGTGCATGAAAAGGCCAACTTCATGCACCAACTTATAAGAGTCAAAAACTAGAGGCTCCATATGACCAAATGGTTTATGGCATTGCAAAATGCATGTATACAACTTAGATTCAAAAATAAAGGTATACATTAAGCCGTATCAAAGAAAATATAAAAATGCACATACGTAAGTGAAATTTTAGGGTTAATAATGATACAATTAAGAAGTTATGCATGGTTATGATCTAAGTTACCAAGAAGCTTAGATATTACTTTCAATCATATCAAGTGTAGGCGATCTCTAAGATCGAACCTATGAAATACTTATATGAAGCTCCTTCATTAGTAGGGAAGCTTTCCAGGTGGATGATCTTATTATTAGAGTTTAATATGTAATATCTCACCAAAAAAGTTATTAAAAGCAAAGTAATTACTAAATTCTTAGTAGTTAAACTAATGGATGATTTTAAAAATTTTTGAACTAGACTTTCCAAATGAGCATTTGGAGCCAATGGATGTTCAAAAATGACAACTACATTTTCATAGTGAAATCAACAAAAGGGGTGTAGGTATTAGAGTTATGTTGGTCACTCTAAAATGTGAAGTAATTATACTTTTGAAGTGGTTGAGCTTCTTAATCACTAATAATAATATGAAGCATGTCTTTTTAGGCTTAAAGTTCTGCTAATGATTGGTGCTTAGAAAGTTGAGATGCTTGGTGATTTGATGCTTGTAATTTACCAGACCACGGTCAAGTAGGATGTTAAAGAAGAGAGGCTAAAGTTTTATGTTGAATACATGAAGCTCATGATTTGCAATTTTAGCCATTACAAGTCCATTCATACTCTACGAGATAAGAATTAAATGGTTAATGCTTTAGCCAAACTAGCCTCAATGTATGAATAATTACAAAGTTAAATCCAAAATATGATCATTGAGTAATCAAGGATCTCTACTATAAGGGTGAGTGAGTTATAGCACTGGACCAGCAATAGGAGGCTCCATGGTATGCTGATATTATGAATTTTTTAAGAACCAGTACTTACCCAAAAGAGGCAAAAAAAAAAAATGATAAGCTAGCTTTACGTAGGCTAGCAGTTAATTTTTCTTGGCATCAAGATGTTCTCTATAGAAGAAATATTGATGGTCTACAACTTCAACGCATATTAGAGAAAGGGATTAAATCAGTTATGTAGACAATGCACGCTAGCATCTCATATGAATGAATTCACTTTATACAGAAGGATCTTATGTCAAGGTTATTTCTGGCTTACTATGGAGACAGACTATATATAATTTGCATAAAGATATCATGAATATTCGATTCATGGAGATCTAAGTTACATTCCACTAGCTCAATTGTAAAATTTGACACTGTTGTGACCCTTCTCAGCTTAGAAAATTAATATAATGGGTGAGATTCATCATAATGCTTCTAATAAGCATCGATATATACTGGTGGTTGTTGACTACTTCTCTAAATGGGTGAAAGTAAAGTCCTACAGTAAATTGAGGGAAAAAACAAGCTACTAAGTTTATAGAGAAGAATCTTATATACCAATATGGGGTCCCATATCACTTTGTATCAAATAATAAAGTGCAATTCCAAGGCTAAGTTATTGATTCATTAAAAAGATATGGGATTGGACATCACTAGTCCTCTCCATATCATCCTCAAGCTAATGGAGTAATTGAGGTAGCTAATAAAATAATTAAGAAGATCCTCATGACAGTATAGACTTACCGGGATTGGCATAAGCAATTGTTATATGCTCTATGGGGTTACACAACCACTATAAGAAGTCCTACAGATGTTACCCCTTATTCTCTTATTTTTGGAAGCTCAATTATTAGAAGTTGAGTAGAAAAGAGCTATGTATAAGTGGATCATAACCATTTAGGAGAATTAATTGAAGGCTTTATATCATCTACAGCTTTATAAAAAAAACATGGTGAATGCATTCAACAACAAGGTCAAAATTGTTGATATTTAGAAGGGTGATCTATTTCAAAGCAAGTTAGATTGGTTATCTGTAAACCACATAGGAAGTTCAAACTTAATTGGGAGAGCCTATTCCTAGTTAAGAAGATCCTCATTAAAGATGTTATCTATATCTCAAATCTAGAGGGCAACAAGTTCTCTGAACCTATCAACCTTAACTGATTGAAGATGTATTTTGACTAGAGTAAAGGGTAAAATGAAAATTTAAATTAAATAAAAGTTTGGTGAGCTAAAACCTGCAAAGATGACTCACATAAAAGTTAAGGTATAAAGAAAAATGATCATTTAATGAATTGAAAATCAACTTGGATGGCTCATGTAAAAGTTAGAGCTCTTAAAACAAAAGGAGAGTATCAAAATAGTTAATTGCAAGAAACTAGTTGATGATAGGAGTTAAGTTTGATGCATATTGAATCTTTTATACCAAGTTTAATATCTTTCATGCAAATGTTTTAATCTTATTAATTTATATAGAATGCAAGTTTATATACTTAGCCATAAGTAATATTAGTTACAAACATAAAGCATGTTCTTTCTTTGTTGCATATAATTTTATTGCTTAATAGTTCTTTGCAGTATAGAATACTAAATGTGGCATAAAACCCATAACTTGTACTTATCATTTATAGTAAATCTAGCTCCAAGGACCTTTACTGGTATGATCTTGTAATGAGACCAGGTTCTCCATGTGCTCTAGGAAGCAGAATAATAATTTTCCTCCTTTAAACTTTAGCAATGATCAAGGGATAGTTTGCATATGGTCATACTAATAATAGACTCTAGCATAACCGTAGTGGAAACAAGCTCTGAATCTCAGCAGTGGAATATAGTTGATGTAGGTCCTCACTATTTACATGTTGAATATGCCACCAAGGATAGGTTCATATGACTTTACTCTCGGGGATGGCCCTCATCCACTTAACCTAATTATTAAATATCAGCATCCTCGCCTCGTTGAAGGTGTAGCCTCTCCTCATATGGATATAATGTGTATATCTCTATAGATCACCCATTAGTGGTGCCAGGATTCTCATCTTCTCCTAAAGTTAGATTTGTAAAATAAATAAAAGCTCATTGAGTTCAAAACCTTGCAAAAGGCTGCTTAGATAAAAATTAGAGTGATTAATTGAGCTGAAAATCTAAGGAGGTAGTTTAAGCAAAAATTAAGATCTTTGAAAAAAAATTACAAAAGCTTTATGAGCTAAAAACTTCACAAGAGGTAACTCATGCAAAAATTAGGTGAAAATACAATTATTTCAAGTTGAAAACCTATAAAGGTAGCTTAGAAATCATACTTGCAATAGTAGCAGAATACCACTAAAGTGCTTAGATTGTCCTCGCTTTACTTTATCCAGCCTTAGGATCATCATTGTCATGATCATAAAATTAGGGGTCTGACCTTGCTCCATCTAGTTGATCACTGGATCAATCATTAAATCCTTATGGTTGAATGGGTTGATAAGTAGAAATTATGACAATAATCTAAATGTAGCTACTCTCAGCCATAAAGGAGTAGTCGCCAACTCGTGGTTGCTTAATTGAAAGATAGTAGTGAGATCTATAAAACCCTCTATAGTAAATAATGACCTTACTATGGTAGGGTTGACATTGGATGACCTGATCATATATGGAATTGCCTCTCCAATAGGTATCAACATAGTGACCATCATTGTCATGTTACATATAACTTCAAGGATAGTAGTGTACCCCTTGTATACTGGGCATAACTCCATATGTTTGAATTAGAAGACATGCACCATCAGATCTCATAACTATACCACTACATGAGAAAAAATAGAATTGATGGAAACTTATTAGAATATCTTCAGGTACTAGAGTTCAACCACGCTCAGTTTACCCCACTTAATATCACCTCACTTGTTGGATGTAGAATGAAAAGTAGATAATGATTGCTAAGTCATTTTCTATTCCTACAAGGAAGAATATATGTGTTATGCTTTAATGGATGAACAAAAATACAAGAGCATTCTTGTATAAATCTAAAAAGATACAAAGTCTGAACCACCATGAGAATTCAAAATTTGTATACCAATAGCCCGAGTGTACTAGGCTCATTAGCCATGTAAGGTTGTATTATTCTATACTACTAAGTGTTCTACTATAAAGGCTATAAAGTTTTTATCCCATGCATATGGAATTAGGCATTTTATCTACTTTATGCATTATCATCACTTGATTGCCCCTCATCTGAGTTAGAACTATCAGGCATCTTGATGTTGTAATGCTTTAGGTGGGCAGTCAGTCAAGCAATCTCTTTACCTATCTCTTTACCTATCTCTTAAGTCATCTAGGCATAACAGTCTCGATCTTCTCTCTTACAGTGTTGACTTATCTATATTGCATAATCATATAGATATTTAAGTCATACATACATGTATAAGCATCATGAACATAATCATAACAAGTATATACATAGACATCAAGCATCTTAAAGCTGTGATAACAACGTAATCTCATCAACAATCACGTTATGTCAGCCATCGCCTCTTGAGGCACCTGCACAGGTCAAACATATAAAATCAACAAAATCTCAAATATGCAAATGTACTTCAATTACATACATGAGTGGTGCTCAATGGATCAAACTCAATATCATCCCTCATTGATATGGGAAGGATGTCTCGCATGGGGGGCCTAACTTATCATAAGTATAGATGTACAAGTTTTAGGGTCATATCAACTGACCCTCAATAAAGCCTTGGGTATGCTTATAATCAGGTGGTATATCAAGAGTACCAGACTCTGGCCTTAGTAGTGTCACTCTAGATGTAGCATTGCATGTTCTCTTTAAGGTGCCATCACCTCAAGAACCTTACGATCAATGAACCATAAGGACTTCTCCTACCATTAGAAGAGCCAGGTCTAGTATCAGATCCATCAGTTCTGTCATGTTATCCTCTATAAGTGGATTGCTTTACTGCCCTAGCAATTACATTTATATAAAGGTTAAGTAGTCTATTGATGACTCTGAAAGGTGATCTTGCCTGAGAATAGAAATCAAAACAATCATAACCTCTAGATTAGTGTCAACACATTATGCTCAGAACATTATATGAGATGGTGTAATAGGCTCCATACATCCTTCTAGCCTTAGCTACTAGTTGATGACACACTCTCCCAAGTAGAAGAGTGGACACTCAAGAATCTTATTATCATATGTTGCTTGTCTTTATGAGTCAAGGTGGCTATATACTCAAGAAATGGAACCATATTATGCCATGGATCAGGGTGGACCTATTCTATTCAAATTAGTCAATTAGTTAGATACTTGCTCAGATATCTTTTAAACTAATTCCATTTAGTTGTATGCCAACAAAGTTTCTTATTGTCTTACCTAATCCTAGGATAAATCATTGAGATGCTCTCTTAACTCATCCATATTGCGATTAGGCCTCTTCGTGATACACACCATGCCTACATGCATGGAAAGCTAATAGAATCTCGCTCGGGATCTCAAGCTCTAATAATAATCTGAACTTATAAGCTATGATATATAAGATCAACATAGTCAATAATAAATTAAATAATAATCATAACAACATTATAATCATCAAAATTCTATTAACCTTAATGACTTACCAACAGTTGATAAATCTATCTTTGTACTGTCGACTATAGAGATCCAGCTCTTGTATCGGGTAGGCTAATCCGGCGCTACCCCAATCAAGTCTATCAATAGCAATAAGGTCATGTAGGCCCATAACATAAATAAATGCACACTATTTCTAATATCATTGAACAATATGCATCCCAACATATATAGTAAGAAACTATAGGTGTACTGCTCAACAGAGATGGTCCAGCTAAGGTCCTCTCTCATGAATTCTTCCCAAAGTTTATCATATGAGATCAAGTATCCCCTTATCATATTAGGTGATACTCCCAGCAAATAAAAGATGGTATCATACAATTAATATGATGATGTCAGCCCAATATCAAATTAGATTGACAATCTGATACACTCTAGATCGATGATCCTAATAAAGATCTCTGGTGTGATGACAATCTCCCTAATCAGCAAGTGACAGGTATGAGTGGAGTATATTCATCTCTTAATTATATCAATGATAATGAACCTGTTACATCTCTTCTTCATACCGGTGAAGCAAGAGACATAATGATCAAAGCAACTCTAGTTAACTCTATCTTGGACTTCATATGGTAGTTGAGAGTACTACTCGAACACTTCTTAGATGCTACTAGCTTGAATGATAGTCCTCTTACTGTGTAAATTTTAGAATTTAGGTCAGACTTTAAATTGAAGTTATAAAATCATGCATATGAACCTCAAAGCCTTTAAGTTGGAGTCTTTTCCTCTTAAATCTCCCATAATTTGTCAATTTTTTACTAAAATCCCTTATTATATGTGTTGTATATAACATGAACCCATTTTTTCTTATAAATTTTCATGAACCATTATGATGAATCCCTTCTTTCCTAAGCCTACCCTAAGCTAAATGCATTTTTAATCCAAATTTGAGCCTAAACAAATCTAAAACTTAAAAAACCAACATTAGTCCAAAATCATAAAATCAAGCTAAATTAAAAAAAACTTACATTTTTGGGTGGAGCTTGAGACCTATAGGAATCGATAACAAAGGTTTCATTGATCCTATCACTGTAAACAGCCCTATAGCAAGCATTTTAGCTTATTTTCTTGGTTAGAGCATAACTCAGGATGGAAGTCAAATCTAGGGTGTTGCTTGCATCTTAATTCCTGCCATTGGACATTAAAGTAAAGATTTTAGTGTTCAGGTTGAGAAATAATCAAGTTTTATGGAGTGAAATAAATGGTATTTGAAATGAAAGCCTTTCTTCTTAAAAACCACAAGCTTTATGCATAACATATAGTGGAATATGCTCTCTATATTCTAACTTTTTGTTAATATGCACCAGGTCCTTAGAATCCTTGCTAATGTACATCAGCCTCTAAATTTGCTTCTCTATAGAAGTTTGGCTTCTCATAAAATTTTCAAAAATTTTGGAATTAATTTCCTTAATAAAGTTCAATTTTCACGACCTGCAACATCTAAAAATCCAAAAACTCAATTAAAAGCTAGTAGACTAATACTTAAAAATTTAGGTATTTTCTCAAAACCATTTTAATATAAATTTCACTAGCAAATTGTATTTCTTTATTATGCCAAAGATAGGAAGTTGATACTATAAATGATCAACTTCATCAAGCCTTTAACAAAAAGTCAAGACATTGACCAAAAAGTGTTCGACACAAGCATTGGGTCCTACTTTTAAGGATGTAAGGCATACATATGATGGCACAAGCATGGAACTAGCAATTGTTAACCCTAGATTTAACATATGATCACCCAGTCCAACATTAGCCAATCAATTTAGTAATGATTGTTAAATCAAGCATTGATTCTTAAAACCCAAGCATATTAAGTGTCTTAATGCAATCTTTAAGTGATTTTTGAGCCTTACAGTGAAGCCATCGATCTAGTAGTTGACCATTAATTAGCCTTGATCACCTCACCTAAGTACTAGTCTCCTAGTGGCAAAATTAGGTCTCAAGCCCCAAAATGAATAATGTATTATTGATCAGTATAGCTCACCTCACTTAAGCATTAAGCTTCTAATGGTAAAATTAGGTTGCAAGCCTCAACATGAGCATTATTTTTTTATTAGCTTTGATCACCTCGCCCAAGCACCAGGTTCTCAATTGCTACACTTGATCACAAACCTCAACATGAACAACCTTAGTAAGTCATATTTATCCCTAGTGGAGTATTAAGCCTCAATACGAGCATTTATAATCCTCAATATGAGCATTAGCAAGCCTCAACATAAGCATTTATAAGCCTTAGTATAAGCATTTGCAAGCCTCAATATTAGTATTAATAAGCCTTAACACAATCATTTATAAGCCTCAACACAAGCATTCACAAGCCTTAATACGAGCATTCATAAGCCTTAATACAAGCATCAATCAAATACTATTCTCAGCTTTAGGGTGAAAATTCATGGAGTGATTAGGTCTCATTCTATTAAATTTTGTTTGTATCATTTTAGAATGGTCTTAATTAGGGGTAAACTATAGACCCTAAATTTTCACCCCTACATTATGTCAGGGGTGGAGGTTTTTCCCTGTATTTACTTGGATTTTATTGTATTCATAAGGGGTAATATAGGTATTTTCTATTTATTATTTTATTTATGTAATTTTAGGGTATGATGGCTCAATCACTTTAATGTCTCCTTCTACCAGATCTAACTATGCTCTTAATGCTCTTTAAGGGGGAGTGACGAATCAGCCTTGGGTACCATCCCTGGAGCTAGTCTCATGATAGGCCTTAATTGAGCTTGTCTCCAGTGTAGGACTATGTAGGATTATCCTCCTTGCCTACACATGGAGTATGAGGATCGGATCCATGTATCGATTCCATTTATTGAATAAAAGAAGTAGCCTTGTTCTTGTTTGTTCCTTATATCTTCCCTCGTCCACTCGTACTCTAGTGGATGGCCCTTATGTGATGCTTGTGATTAAGGTTATGCATACTATATGTGTTATCTATGGTTGTTTTATGCTAGCCTATGTGTGTGTTCTGGCATAACATAAGCCTTTGCTCAGGAGCTAACCCCTCTTCTTATTGCATGACATGTTACTAAATAGGCTGGCTTGCTGATGTAGTATCTGATACAGCACTGCACAGGTGGATTTAAAAGAGCATTAGGAGACACTCGTGATATACTACACATTTTAGTTTTCTTTGATATAGCTTGTTACTAATCCCCACTTTTGAGCCCAAGTTGCACGCAAGAGTTTTAACATCCTATAAGTACCATTGACATATGGAGCATGTTACTTTTAGCTCGTGAAAGGTGGAGCATATTATATGAATTTCTTAATGTGTAAAGCATATTGTGCTATATGTTATGCATGTTCAATCGAAATGCATGATATGAGCAGCCTATTTCCCATGGTTAAGTAATGTGATCTATAAGTCCCTTTATTATTTTGATACATTTGGAGTTCATTGGGCATATAGCACATCCCAATGTATTTATAGTATGGGGCATAAAACGGTCCATTTTCTAATGTGTGGAGCATATTCTGCTACATGTTGCATATGTTTACTGAATATGCACTACATGTTGTGCATATAGCAGTATATATTATGCATATCATTATGAGATTTCAAGAATCCTACATTTTCAATCTATTTTTAGCTAAACCCTAACTCTTTTCTATAAATGTAACCTTGATATTTATAAAAAAGAGGTCTAAAAATTGAGAATTTAAACTAGACTCTACCAAACTCACTGTTGACCCTGACTTTTCACCCTCGTGCAATTTCAGGTTTCTATTTATTCGACTCGGTATTAGTCCCTGATTATGCACATATGCCTCTGTGGCTTCCCCTTGAGTATTCTAGGGCGCAGAGTACATCGTAGTTGGTGGGCCCCACCATGGTGTCTGGCAGGGCTCGCTACCCTTGTCAGCCTTTTCTGACCGTTTTGTGCATACAGAACACATTTCATCTTGCTTACATGAAGCAGAGTGTGAGAGTAGCACATCCCGGACGCTGGGAATGCTGCACGCTGTCCGGCGTGAAATGCCGCGGTGCTTGCTCTCGCGAATATTGACCCCTGAGTTACTATAGGAACTAGACAGATCACGTCGAGAAAGTGGAGTCGCTACCCGGCTAATCTAGTCAACTCAATTGAGCAACTAAACAAGCCAGGAAAATGTAAACCGGAGCCTTCCTGTGCTGGAAAGCAGCCCGAATTTCTTCAGAGTTGGGTTCGGCATTTCGATTTTATTCATATTCCGTATTATCATCTTCACTTTATCCGGTTTTAATAAAAGCGCAAATCACACACAATTAGGTTGAAGTTCACTTAAGTCCG
>CANYBF011069938.1:0-23383 GCA_948192965.1 Dalechampia spathulata
TTTTTAATAAATTATTGTGATATAGTGGTTTATATATATATATATATATATATATATATATATATATATATATATATATATATATATATATATATATATACTGTAAAGTAATTACAAGTGTGAATTATGAATGATTAATAATTGTATTTAATCTTGTTATTAAATATGAATATTGTATTATGATTTAGGTGGTTCCAAAGATAGCCAACGCATACCATCGGGCAATTTAGGCAAAGGGAAAGTGATTGCAAGTTTGTGCTAGTGTTCCTTGCTCATTAAATGATTCATAAAGGGACATCGTTTATAGTTTAATGTAATGTTGTTGAATGATTATTTATAACATTTTATTACTCACATTTATCATTTCATAATCATGAATGCATCATCATATTAGATATAACATGGCATATCATGGAGAAATAAGGGAGGAAAATGAGCAAAAATGAGGAAATGTTTAATGAAAGTGTACTGGGCTCTAAAATGGATTTCCACAGGAAATCAAACAGAAAGAAAAAGAAAAGAAAAGAAAGTGAAATAGGTTCCTATTTATTGAACTATAGAAATGAAAAAAACCTAGTACAAAAATGTGCACAATTGCAAAAGGGGCCCAATGAAATGAAAATGGTAAAGGAAAAATAGAGTGTAATTCTTAAATTGCATTCTCAAAGGCATATTTCATTACATTTAATATTTATCAATGAAATAACATTTTGGAATGTTATAACTGTTATTATATTGTATATGGTTATGAACAAATGATGGTTATGTAATAAAGTTCCCAGGTAAATAGCAAAAATGGTTATAGGTGATAATATTTTTCGGCTAATGACATATTTTATTTCTGAATGGAAATTATACTGAAATGCTTAATTATATTGGAAATGACGATTCTATTATATTGTGTGAATTTTTATGTTGTTTATGATTATTCATTTTACTAACACCACTGAGTTTTATACTTAGCGTTTGTCAATTGATGGATACAGGTAATAGTGGCACAAGAGCGCATAGGATATAGTGGTGTCAGCAGCGGGTCCCTAAGATAATGATTTTGGGTAGAAGACTCATACTCCAAGGCAGACTCCTACTTCTCAATTTTTGTGTGACCTACTCTTTTTGCACTTTTGGTAGTAAAAACAGTTGTAATATATATAACTGTTGTGTTTTACGTTTTATGATATAAATATAACGATACCACCAAGGATATCCCTAAACCAATGAAAAGATGTTTGCTTAATTTTACTGTTAATGTGTGGAAGCAATGAATGTTCATTTTATGAAATAATTCCACTATACAGGGTTACGAAATGCTTACAGGTGGTACATCATTATACGTGTTTTACATCATTCATTCAAAAAAAAGTATTATGCACTTAATAGGTTAATTATTTGAATCCCTTATAGGGTGATTATCAATTTTCTAATCTTTAGGAAGTTGGTAATCATGCTATGGGATCATGTTACACCATGGTAGGAATGACACAAAGCGATAAAGAATACAATAGTTATGCAAAGCTTAATTGGAAGTACAAGGAATAGAAGGTGAATAGATAATATCCTAAAACATTAATATCAATATTATTATAATAATGATTTTTAATGCTTATGAACTTAACTTGCAGGAAACAAAATACATGAGCTTGTATGCTCTACCTTATATAAGCTGAAATAAGTTTCAAGTTGCAACTACTATGAGATAAAATATTTGAGCATGAACCGCTAACATTTTGTTGCCAAAATGAAAGGGTCAAACTACCTAAAACCTATGTACCAGAAGAATTATTGCAGTTATTCGCTTTAAACTTAGAAGAAGCAAAGGAATTCCAAGTAAATAGTAGGTTATATAATAACTTATTTGCATTCACATCATTGGATGTCAATTTGGACAAAGAACTAGCATCAAATAGAAATAAAGTTTACTCATTTAAAACATAAGGACAAATATACCATGACTTACCATAATTAGTACCAACAAATGGCATTCCATAATATTTTCAATTGTACTTCTATGAGTCCATCAATGAGATGCAAAATAAAACGAAGATAACAAAGAGTGTGACTTTATATGCAGAAAATATAAGGAGGCTAATGAAGATTCTAGAAGAAAATCCTTATATTAAGGTATTCCAAAGACTTAATACTTATGAGTCTTAGATAACCTTAATATCTGGATCAAAGAAAGGAATACAGGAACAAATCATCAATATGAAGCTTTAATAGAAGAAGATATGGCAAATATATGGGTTGAAGGCAATAACCCAAATGGAGCATTAAATAAAGAAATAATTGTACAGACTCATTCAAGACAACAATACAGAGTCAAACACTTCTATGAATGTTATGATGCATTACAATATCCAATTCTATTTTCAAGAGGAGAGAGTGGATGACACCAGGATATCAAAAAGATACAAGACCTAAATGATAATAAAAAAAACACTATAAATATGGATCAAAGTCTACAAATGACAATAAAGACAATAGTAGAGAATATCATTGCAAGAGAGTGATAAGGTCAGTATATTATTGCTTAAAATTAATTATATAATCTAATTCATCAAAAATTCAAAATATTCCTTGCATGAAAAATATATGTAATTAATATGAATAATCAAACACAGGTGTAAAGGCACGAAATTTATGAAATATATCTTTTCATGAATACTATTGCTACCACTTCAAAATAATAGAGGATGAACCATCCTTAATATTGCTTTCTAGGAGACTATTATAATAATTTGTAGTAGATATGTATATCAAATTAGATACAATAAGACTTGACATTTATAGGATATAACAATCAATAATACGTGTTGAGCTATACTAGGACATAGTAGACAATGTCAAAGTAGGGGAGACAAGAGGGAAACAAGTAGGAAAAGGAACAATCTTGCCAGCTAATCATATTAGAGGGCCTAGAGACATGCGAAGAAGATACCTAGATGCAATGACTTTAGTGAAAGCATTTGGAACGCTTGATCTCTTTATTATAATGACATGCAATCCTGAATGGGAAGAGATAATAGAGAATATACGACTTAGAATAAAACTATTAGAAGTTCTACATTTGATTGTTAGAGTTTTCAAAGCACAGTTACAAGATCTTAAAAATCAATTATACAAAAAGAAGATATTTGGTGAGGTAGCAACACATGTACATGTCATCAAATTTCAAAAGAAAGGTCTCGCACATGCACACATTTTGGTCATATTAAAGTCTAAAAGCAAAGTAACTAACCCGAAACATTTTGATAAATATTCTATGGAAAAGATTTTAGACGAGATTAAGTATCCAGTATTATACATGTGTGTAACAAAACATATGCTCCATGGTTTATATGGACAAGAAAATCCTAAATGTCCTTGCATGATTGAAGGGAGATGCAGATTTAAATATCCAAGATCATATAATAGTAAGATAATGTTAGGGCATAATGGATACCCTATATATAGAAGACCTAAAAATGATCATCAGGTAATAAATTATTCGTATTGTTAAAATTATGTTACATATTTTAATGAAATAAAAATAAAAATATTCTTATCATATTACAAGTGAAAAAAGAAAATAATATATTTGATAACAAATAGGTTGTGCCTTATAATCTGTATTTGCTTACAAGATATGATTGTTATATCAATGTAGAGGTAATGAGTTTTTTTAATGCAATAATGTATTATAATATAGTAAGAAATTTTGTATAAATGAAGTATAAAAAGTAAAAGAAATAATTCATTAATCTTATATGCTAAATTATAATAGGTTTGCTTCAGATTGACAGTAGTGAAATACTTATACAAGTATATTTACAAAGGATATGACAGAATAGTAGTCTAGGTTAGAGATGGAGAGAATTAAATAAATGAGATACAATGTTATCAAGATACAAGATGGGTATCACTACAAGAAGCTATGTGGAGGACATATGAGCTTGAAATGAATGATATATATCCTGCTGTCATGAACCTACAACTCTATCTACCGAATAAGTATATAGTGACAATTTGGCATAACCAAAACTTACAAGATATACTTCAATGGGATCACATGAAAAAATGATGTTAACCAAATACTTTTGTACATGTTCAAAACGTGAAGAAGTAAGCATGCTATTGTATAAGTAATTTTTAAAGCATTATGTTTGGAATGCAAAAAATCAAGAGTAGATAAAAAGAAAAACTAGAAATATCATAGAATGTGTAAATACAGCTAACCCGATGGAAGGAGAAAGGTATTATTTAAGGATACTTTTAAATAATGTCAAGGGTCTAAAGTCATTTAATGACTTGCTTATAATAGATGGTATGCAATATTTGATATTTAAGGAAGCTATTATAATAAGGGGATTGCTTGAATCAGATAAGAGCATAGAAGAATGAATAAGTGAGGTAGCAGTATTCAAGATGCCATCAGAGTTAAGAAGATTGTTCGTAATATTATTAGTGTATTGTGAGCCTACAAATTTAAAAAAACTATGGGAAGATAATTTTCAATCAATGGCTAAAGATTATGTTAAAATGCATGAGAACTTGATAGAAACATAATAAATTGCACTTTAAGTGAAATCCAAAAGCACCTGATAAGCATGGGTAAAGATATGAAAAGTTATGACCTGCCTACGAAAGAAAGTCACCAGCTTAGCTAAATAGAGATCAATAATAGAGAGATTGCAGAGAAGATAGCAGTGCAAACATCGCAAGAAGACATTGATGTAATGTTAAAGCTTAATTTGGAACAAAAATATGCATATATGGTGATAACAAATAGACTAAACTCAAGACGCACTAGAATATTTTTTTATGGATAAACCAAGAGGTACAGGGAAGACTTTCTTATATCGAGCATTATTGGCTAATCTAAGATCAAAAGGAAATATAACTCTAGCAATAGCAACTTCAGGTGTAGCAATATCAATAATGATAGAAGGAAGGATAACACACTCTAGATTCAACATTCTACTCAATCCTATAAAAATAACATTATGTGGTATATCAAAACAGAGTGGCTTAGCAATGTTGTTATGCAAAGCCAACATGATCATATAGGATGAAGCACCAATGGCTAAGAAATATATGGTAGAGACAGCTGATAAAATGCTCAGACATATAATGAACAACAATGATTTGTTTGATGGAAAAGTGATGGTATTTGGAGGTGACTTTAGACATATATTGGCAGTGATCCCTAAAGGAATAATGCAAGAAATAGTTAATGTAAGTCTGGTAATATCATATCTTTGGAATAAAATGGAAGTGCTCAAATTGACAAATAACATGTAAGCTAGATTAGACGTAATCTTTAGTGATTTCTTACAAAGAATGGGGGATAGGGAAGAGCCTACAACTCATGATGGAAATATAATCATACCAGATGAAATAGTGGTACAAGATAATAGAAAAGATTCATGCAAGAAGGTATTGATACAAAATATGTTTCCTGATTTTGTTGAGAACTTGATATTATCAGAATACATGACAAACAGTGCAATATTGACAATGAAGAATGAATATATGGATAAACTGAATCAGATGATGATAGATATTCCCGAGAGAGACTCAAGTGTACCTTAGCTATGATTATGTAATTAATGATATCAACACCAATTATCAAGAAGAATTTATAAATAGCTTACAACCAAATGGAATCTCACCACATAGACTATAGTTGAAAGTTAATTACAAAATAATACTTTTAAGGAATTTGGATGAAGCAAATGGATTGTGTAATGGAACTCAAATAGTATGTAGAAGATTTAAAAAAAAATCATACATACTGAAATAACAGCTAGGCAATATGCTAATAGACAAGTGTTACTACCAAGAATACCATTGAATCCATCAAAAAGTGAAGGATATCTGTTTCAATTCAAAAGGAAGCAATTTCTAGTACGATTATGTTTTGCAATGACTATAAACAAGGCACAGAGACAAACAATACCAAATGTAGGAGTATACTTACCAAAAGATGTTTTTTGTATGGACAACTATATGTTGCATTATTAAGAGAGATTTCAAGTTTAACAATAAAGGTATTAATAAAAAAAGATGATCTAAAAGGAAGGAACTAACATAAACAATAAATGTAGTATACAAAAAGATCTTGCTATCAAATAGATAAATAAATATTCACTCCCATTTTTTTGTAAATGAATTGATGAAAATATTATATAAACATTATTTTAAATAAGTACATAATGCTTAAATGTCAAATATTAATTTAAAATTATAGAAAATATTATAATGGTAAAAAATTTGAAAAAATAAAAAATAAAAATATTACAAAATAACAGGTCAAAAAAATCATATTAACGTACATTACACGTTATAAAACTCTAGTATACTTGATAGTTATATAGCATTGAGTATTCATTATACGTTGATATGTTTTTTGTATAAATCTTGTAGAAGAAAGAAATTATTCTAAATGGAGTAAAATGACATTTTTTAATCCATTAGGTGCAAGTGAGAAATATTAGATATTAGATTTGAGTATACCTATAACATGTATATTAATTTGACTTATAATATCATAAATAATCATTAAAGATTATATTATTTATGAATATTTACTACTAAAAGTTATATCCTTTATCAATAATTATATCTTTTGATGATATTAATTATATATACATATAAAAGAAATAAATTAGTTAGTGGATAATTTTATGTATTATAATTTTACTTGTTAATAAGGTAATCAATTATGAGAATTTGAATCACTTCTATAATTAATAACTATTAAAATATTAACTTTCAAAAGTAATAAATTTCTCTCGTGTTGTTTGATGATAATTATGGTTAACATTTACAGGCTTCTAAAAAATTACTTTTATAGCATTTTAAGAATTGTTTTCAAGTTCAAGAAAAAAAAAAAAAGGAAAGTCTCTTATGAATATAGATCTGACCTTTAAATGGATAAAATTGTTAATACACTGAATATTGGAATGGACTTTTCACATCATTAAGTTTTTTTAAAAATCCATAATTATTACGATATATTAACTGAATTTTTTTAATAAATGGATCAAAATTTAATTGAATAATATTTAATTTATTTAAATTTAATATACTAATTAGTTCATTAATAATGTATATAGTATAAAATCTTTTTTTAATCTAATTACCAATGTACATTATAAATTTTTTTTATGAAATATTATAATTTTATTAAAAAATTTTTTATTTTTTAAATAAAATAAGTGATGATTTATATTTATTAATTTTATTATAAATTTTTGATAAATAAAACAATTTTAATATTTAAATTTAAATTTGATTTGATAACAAGCGAATGAATTGGATCATCACTGTTTTTAGGTTATATTGAAATATTTAAATTTAATTTACATAATTTGATTATTTTTTTAAAATTTAGTCAATAAATTACTTTATTAAAAAATAATTAAAATATGAAAATATTTATAAGGCGGATGATATTAAAATATATAAGATATTTTTAATATCTAGTTTCAGATGTTTAATATATATATTAAGTATTTTTATAAAAAAATACAAATAATTGTGATGACCTTGTCTAAATAACAGCCTATTCAACCACTCAGTTAACACAAAAAGAGATATATAATTCTGTCCGTAAATAGCATTAATTTGCTTGGAAATATGAAACCTTCCTAAAGTCCTCCTGAACGTTAAAACCGCCTCTCTTTTTCTCTCTCTGGAAGCTTCCATATAAATATGAAATTTCCCGGCGATTATCGGATTTTGCCCCAAAACCATTTCCTTCTTTCTGTTCCATTCTCTGTTAAATTTCCTTAAATTCCACAAAACTAAGCTTTTCAAACAAACAAACCAATATCAAAATTAGAAGCTGGACCAGAAATTTAAAAAGCTTGCGCACCTTCTCCTCCTTCTTCTTCTTTCTTCTGCTGCTGCTTCTCTCTTTTTTCCTTTCTTCTTCACATGGTTAATCCTCAGCATCCACCCAGCAAACTTTCGCTATAAGAAGAAAATATGACACCACGAGATCGATCAAATCCCAAGCCACTACTGCACAACTTCTCATTGCCTTGTTTGAAATGGGGAAACCAAAAACTCCTTAAATGCGTCAAGCTTACTAATGCCATTGATCAATCTGCGAAACCCGTCAATCCTGATGATTTGCCCAACCCATCAATCCCAATTCATGAGAATCAGAATCCCACTTCTTTTTCTCCTAATCTTGATGGGATAGGAACCAAAAGATTTATAACGATTTCTCCTTTATTTGAAGAAAACGGCGGCAACGGCAATAGCAATGGCACTAGTGATTCTTCTAGGCCTTGGAATTTGAGGACAAGAAGGGCAGCTTGTAAAGTACCACCACTAAGGATTGAAGACAAAAGACATGTATATAATTTTAATAATAACTACGATAACAATAGTTCTCCAAGTAGAATTTTGAAAATTGATTCTCCAAGGAGGAAACTTTATACGTCTGTTAAAGATAGAGTCAAGTTTTCTGTTCCTTTGTCTAAAGATGAGATTGAGCAAGATTTCATTGAGATTGCTAGAATTAGGCCTCCAAGGAGACCTAAGAAGAGGCCTAAATATGTGCAGAAGTACTTGGATGTAAGCTTTTTCTGGGTTTGTTCTATTAATACCATTGTTGGTCTTTTTTTTTCTATTTTTTCTTTGCTTTCTTTTTGTCTCTGTTTGGGTTTTGTGGAACTGTAGCTAAAGTTGAGGTCTTTTGGATTCAGTTTCGATATTTGGATCCTGATTCGTAAATTCAGTTTTTCAAGCTGTAGATGAAAGATATTTATTTCTTTATCTTGTAATTGGTATTAAAATGTGACGCTGGATTTCATTTGCTTTTTTCCCATTTAGAGTTTTTGTTTCTGGATTCATACATGATTTATGATTTTCTGATGTCTTGGTTCTGGTTGCTTGCAGTCAATTTTCCCAGGATTATGGCTATCAGAAGTCACACCAGATTCCTACAAGGTTCCTGAAGTACCAGAGTCATGAGAGGTGATAATCTCTATTATCATTTTACTGCCATTTTACATGGTGATTTAAGCTTACATTATGTTTGCTCATTGCCTTTTCTTGCAGTTTGGTGTCTTAGATACATATTGCATGGAAAGTTGGCGTTCGAGGGAATAAAATAAAGGTGTTGTTATTGTCGGAGGAATTTCATCTATCCTACCAGATAACGTTGGTGCATATGACAGCCAATTAATGGTAACTTTGCACCATCTTTGTAAATTGCAAATTTGATGAAATAAAGTTTGAAATTCCTTTTCCTTATGCTAATTTTTAACTTCTGAGGTTCTAATTCCCATGATTATTTCTATTGTTCTGCTCCAGTGAGATGGTATGATTTTCCCGTGTTTACGTGAGAATGCTATTGTTCTTTATTGTTTGTATGGATAAAGTTGGTGGTTGTAGTTCACTCAATTAACGGTATCTTCATATAAAGTGGCATTTCTTAATATTACAAGCATCTTATGCTTTCTACGCCGGACCATTTCTAGGAAACAAAAGAAATGCTATGTCATTATATCATCATTTATCTCATGAGCCTCTTATCTATTTTAGCGAATTGTCAGCAATCAACTGCACCCTTGCTGTACGTCAAACCGTCTCAGGTAATCTTTTTAGTTGGTTATCTTCTGTTAGTTGTAGTTATGTGCTTCACATAATTTGTTGGTATATATTTGCTTGTAATGTTGCCTGTATTGACGTTGTTTTCCATTTGAAGTAAATTTTAATAATACATTGAAAGATATATCCATCGTTTGTAGTGAGTTGAAGTATGAAAATAGTTGTTTACATGTTAAAAAAGGTATCCAGTAGTTGATTTGCTTAATTCATGTAAATCTACTGTCACTCGTTGATTGTACGCTAACTGAGATAAAAGAAAGACTGTTGGATTCAAAAGTTGGTTTGCTTATTGTCAAGCATAAGACAAGGAAATTGGTCTTGCAACATTTGCTTTGGGTGAATTGTACAGATCATTGTGATGACTCTTTTCTGATTTTTCTTCTTTAGTCTTGAAACTTGTTGTATCCTGATGTTTGGCAATCGAGGCCAGGAAATACCGAGAGGGTGAAATGTTGATTCATAAGATGCTCGTATGTAGCTGCTTCTTTTAGATGCAATAATTTAAAAGCATGTTTCTAGTATAACCTGGAAAAGGAGTTCTCCTACCAACTTCCAAGCTCTACTATCATTATGCAGGTGGTTGTATTTACACGTGAAAGCCTAATCGCCTTTCAAGGAAGTTTATAGTTGGTTGTTTTGCCCTAAAACGCTTTCATTTTGTTCAATCTATGTTTGTAGGGTTTTACTCTGAGGGTAAAAGTTGGTTGAAAATGTTTTATTTGCAAATCACCATTTAAATGCATGTTTTATAAGTAAACGAGGAAGATGAAAAAAGAGAAGACCACGCTTCTCAAAGATGAGATTTGTATTGTAGCTGATTTGATGTTGAATTTTAGATCTTTAGGTCATAAAGGTTTTGATACCATGTCGATGGTTTATATCTAAAAGAACTCTCTTCCTACCCAGGCATGACAACCACTTTTTTTCTATTGGGGCATTTCCTGTCGCTATTATTTTGACCTTAGTGCTTAAAACTTGACATTCTTGCAAACCTCTCTCTCTTTTTGGGATAATTATGAAACTATACAATGTTCATATTTTGGATTTTCATATAATTCGGTCCAAATAGTTTTTATTTCAGCTTTATCCAATTTTCACTAAAATTAAACATTCTCGGTTTTTTTTTAAAAAAACTCACTTCTCTTTATCGTGCAATTTTCACCCTCTCCTTCAACCTTTTCGCCATTATTCATCGATGTCTTCCTCACTCTTCACTCTTCTATAGTTTCTTCAGTGTCTTCACTGCACTAATTTTATTTCTTGTTTTTCTTGAAAACATTACAATGGGAAAGAAAAATATTACGAGTTCTAAGCTTAAAAAAGCTGGTTCTGGGAAAAAACTTACAGGGGAGGAAGTTCGAGTGTCGTTTCCTCGATTAACGGATCATCCAATTCTAAGAAAGAGGTAAAGAAATCGAATCATTTCATAGTGGGTCTTTGAAGAAATCCAAGAAATCATATGTTGTGATTCACAAACCACCCAAATAGAATGGCTGATGCTCATGCAAGGTCTTTTTTTGTTGAATAGATTTTGGTTAAACTTGCTATTTTTCTTGATTCTTTTTTGTTGCATGTAGTTAATTGCATATTAATACATTTTTATTTATTTATAAATTTTTCACTATTTGATCATTTTTAATTGATTGAAATTATTATTTTTTGGTTGAAATGATGTTATCTATATTAATGTTGTTTATATATATAGGTTTACATGCGGTTTACTATGACTTTTTTTTTATGTTGTTGTATTTGTCTGTAATTTGATATATCATTGAAGTATTTTATTGTCGATATACATAATTTTATTTGATGTCTTACTATTTTAGGTAGGTTTTTTTTATGGTTTTCTTTGTTTTTGCTTTGTTGCTATCATGTTTTATTGAAATGATGATGTTTATATTTTTGTTCTTGGTATACTTATGGTTTACATGCAACTGTGATTGAAATTATTATTGTTTGGTTGAAATGATACTATCTATGTTAATGTTGATTGCATATATAGATTTATAGGCGGTTTACTATGGTTTTTTTCTTTATGTTGTATTTATCTGTAATTTAATATGTTATTAAAGTATTTTCTTATCGATACATATTTTTATTTGATGTCTTACTATTTTATGTAGGTTTTTTTTCTTTTTGTCTTTGTTGCTATCATGATTTATTAAAATATTATTTATATTTCTGTTTTTGGTATACTTGTGGTTTATATGCAGTTTGCTATAAGTATTAACCTTTTTTTAGTTTATTTATATGTTTATTTAAAATGTCATTAATATGATTTTAATTGTATTGTTATTGTTGTTATGCTTTTAGTTTATATATGATATACTATGTGTGTTAATAATTTTACATTGCCTTAATATAGTTTATGAATGAAAGAGTTTTGTTGTATTAATGTTTTTGGTACACTTGCGATTTATATATGGTTTATTGTAGGTATTAAAGTGTTGTGATATTTTGCTTGTTAGTTTGGTAGTTTATTCAATTGGTTTACTTTAGCTTTTTTATGTTTTTAGTGTATTTATTTTATGTTTTTTTCTTGTATTTGCAGGAATGAGATTTGTTGATTTCATCTTCTAATCATTTTTGTGCTAAAATCAATATATGTTTGAACGTAAATATTATTAGTGTGCTCAAGAAGCGGTTGATAGATAGTTAATTACAAATGTTTAAACAAAGTTGTTTTGGCCATTTTTTAAACATGTGCTCTTTTGTAATGCAACATGAGGTGATTCATTCTCTTTTAGTATGTGAAGTTTTTGTTGATAAACCTGAAAAAATTTGAATTAATATGAATAAGTTCAAATTGAAGTTTGGGGTAGATGAATTTTGTGTGATTATTGGTTTAAAGTGTTTTAATGAAAATTCACTCTTGAAATCGACTAGTGATAGGTGTAAATTGATTAATGAATATTTTAGTGGAATTAAATTATTAAATAAGTAAGAACTTCATGATGTTTTTATAAGTATGAAATCTTTTTGTTATGATGATATTGTTGTTTTTCATTCATTTCTTTTTGCTTATCAATTAGAATGAAAATTTAGTTCATAAATCTCATTTTCAGCTAGTTGATGATAAATTTTTTTAGCATTATCCATAAGGCAAGGAGTCATTTTTATGTACAATTAAATCATTGAAGCATAGATTGAAATTTGCGGGAAAAGCTAATCCTGTTCCAAAGATGTTTTGTATCGTTTATTGGGTTGCCTTTATATAATTCAAATATGGTTTTATGAGGTTTGTATATGAATGATAGATACAATTTCCATGTCAATGATGCGATTCTATGGATTCTTAATTAGCATATATCGAGTAAGCTAGATTATGATAGTTTGAAATTAGAGCTTTTTTCAATCAAGTTATCTAAGGTAATCTTCTTTTTATACCTTTTATATTTGCACGTTTTATTCATTTCTGGTATATTATGAGTTTACAAAATAACTACTTGTAGTTTACAATGCAATTTTGATGTTAATATTTAGTTTACTTTAAGGATACAAGAAGTCAAGAAGTTTACATGTGGTTTACTTCTATCAACCTCTTATTTATGTTTCATTATTTTGTAGTTGAAGTTGAGAAACATCAACCTTACTTCAGAAGAGAATATTAAGCTTTAAATGAATGATTTTTTTTTTATAAGAGCAAGGATAAGGTTTCTGATGATTCTGGTTTATATAATTTGAAGGATAATGATGATGGTTCTAGGTTTGATTTCAAAGAAACCTTCAATGGTATTAGAAATGATTTAAATGTTATTCATTAGAAACAAAAAATTCTTAAAGTTTATATTACTGATATGAGTTCAAAGTTTGATACGAAAATTCAATAATACGAAAATTCAAGAATTATATAAGATGTCTCTTATTTGCCAGAAACTTGGTTGTAAGATTAACAGTAAAATGGTTATATTACATTTGTTATTGTATTTTTTATTTTCATGAAGTTCTATTTGATATTTTTTTTATATTTTATTAAATTTCGTAGGTTGGTGAATTTGAAAAAAAGTTGGATGTTGAAGAGAATTTTGATTCTGAGATTGAAATAAGAGATAAATAGAAAAGTTATTATTGATTAAGAAGAAAATGTTTCAGTTTTTCTCTTTTTTGTTTTATGTTTTAGTATATTGTAAGTATACTGAAAATACTGAAAACATGAAACAAAATCTTTTGTAAGGTATGAAACATAAAACCTTTTCTTCTTCATTAATAGTAATACTCTTGTTTTATCAATCTTAGCATCAAAATTCTCTTCAATATCTAACTTTTTTCAGATTCACCAATTTATAAAATTTAACAAAACATAGAAAAAATATCAAATAGAATTTTATGAACATAAAAAACACAATAATAAATGTAATATAACTACCTTATTACCAATCTCATAGTCAATTTTTTGACAAATAACAGACACATCTTATGCAATTCTTGAATGTTCGTATCAAAATTTGAACCCATGTCAATAGTATAAGCTTTAAGAATTTTTTGTTTCTCATAAATAACATTTAAGTCATCTCTAATACTATCAAAGGCTTCTTTGAAATCAAATCTAGAATCATTATTATCATCTTTCAAATCATGTGAACCAGAATCGTCAAAACCCTTATCCTTGCCCTTATCAAAAAAACCATTCGTTTGAAGTTTAATACTCTCTTATGAAGTATGTCTTAACTTCAGTTACAAAATAATGAAACATGAACTAGAGGTTGATAGAAGGAAACTATATGTAAACTTCTTGTATCCTTAGGGTAAATTAAACATCAAAATTGCATTGTAAACTAAAAGTAGTCTTCTTGTAAACTCGTAATATACTATAAACAAAAATGCAAATATAAAAAATATAAAAAGAAGATTACCTTAGATAACTTGATCGAAAAAAGCTCGAATTTCAAACTATCATAATTTGGCTGACTCGATATACGCCAATTAAAAATCATGAAATTGCATCATTAACATGGACACTATATCTATCATTTATTTACTCACAAGCCTCATAAAACCATACTTGAAATACGTAAGGGTAATCCAATAAATGATACATAAACCTCTTTGGAACAGGATTAGCTTCTCCAGTAGATTTCAATCTATGCTTCAATGATTTAATCGTACACAAAAATGACTCCTTGCCTTATGTATAATGCTAAAAAAACTCATTATCAACTAGCTAAAATGAGATATAGGAACTAAATTTTCATTCTTATTGGCAAGTAAAAAGAAATGAATGAAAAATAACAATGTCATCTTAACAATATCGTAATTACAAAGGGGCTTCATAATTATAAAAATATCATGAAGTGTTTGTTTATTTAGTAATTTAACTTCACTAAAATACTCATCAATCAATCTACACTTATCACTAGTCAATTTTAAGAGTAAATTTTCACCATAACACTTTAAACTAGTGATCATACAAATTTCCTAATCTCAAACTGCAATTTGAATCCATTTATATTTATTCAAACTTTATGTTTATCAATAAAAACTTCACATATTAAAAGAAAATGAATCATCTGATGTTGCATTATACAATAGGGCATGTTTAAAAGATGGCTAAAGCAACTTTACCTAAACATTTGTAATTGACTATCTATCAACCACTTCTTGAACATATTAATAAAATCTACATTCTAACATATATTGATTTTGGCACAAAAATGATTATAAAATGGAATCAACAAATCTCATTCCAACAAATACAAGAAACAAAAATAAGTACATTAAAAACATAAAAAAGCTAAAGTAAACCAATTGAATAAACTACCGAACTAACAAGCAAAATATATAACACTTTAATATTCATAGTAAAACATATGTAAACCGCAAGTATATCAAAAACATTAATACAACAAAGCTCTTTCAATCATATACATTAATGAAATGTAAAATTATTAATACACATAGTATACTATATATAAACTGAAAGCATAACAATGATAATAATACAATCAAAATCATATTAATAACATTTTAAATGAACATATAAATGAACTAAAAAAAGTCAAATACTTATATTAAATCGCATGTAAACCACAAGTATACTAAGAATAGAAATATAAACAACATTTCAATAAAACATGATAATAACAAAGCAAAAATTAGAAAAAACTACCTCAAACAGTAAGATATGAAATAAAATGATGTGTATTGGCAAGAAAATACTTCAATGATATATCAAATTACACATAAATACAACAATATAAAGAAAAAAGTTATAGTAAACCGCATGTAAACCTATATATACAAACAACATTAACATAGATAACATCATTTCAACTAAAAATAATAATTTCAATAACAATTTCAATTAATTAAAAATGATCAAATAGTGAAAAATTTATAACTAAATAAAACTATATTAATACATTGGAAAATTAACCACAAACAACAAAAAAGAACTAAGAAAAATAATAAAATTAATCAAAACCCATTCAAAAAAACAAAACAAACCTTGCATGAGCGTCGATCACTCCGTTTGGATGGTTTGTCAATCACAACATGTGATTTCTTGAATTTCTTTAAAGATCCATTATGAAGCGATTTGATTTTTTTACCTTTTTTTCTCAAAATCGGATGCTCTGTTAATCAAGGAGACAGACACTCGAAAATCCTCCCTTGTAAGTTTTTTCCTAGAATCGATTTTTTTTAATTTTACATTTTTCTTTGCTATTGTAATGTTTTCAATAAAAACAAGAAATGAAATTAGCCTAGTGAAGAAACTATAGAAGAGTAGAAAGTGAGGAAGAAAATAATGAGGGAAGATACTGACAAGATAATGGCGAAAAGGTTGGAGGAGGAAATGAATATTTTAAAAAAAAAAAACTAAAAATGTTTTAGTTTTAGTGAAAACTGAGTAAAGTTGAAATAAAAATCATTTGAATCGGAATATATGAAAACCTAAATATAAAAATTGTAGAGTTTCATAATTATCCATTTTCTATACTCGAGCAACCAAAACAGACTGTACCATTAAGATTGATGGACTTGTTGATTCGCATCTAGAGCCCAAGGCTTCTTCATTTTGACCCTACTCTATTCTGAAACAATGGTGCTAACACTCTTGAATATCTATTTACAATCAAGTCGGGAATTAGCAGCAAGGTCTTAACAATCAGCAAGCTCAAATAAATGCTTGTCAACTTATGGTCCTTGATTTTAGATAATTTTCAGATGGTAAGAAGGTGAGGCAGGGTTATGATCAAGTAATTGAAAATAATATTGGAAAAACATATCGAAGAATACCTGGATAAATTTTTTGAAGGAGCAAATTCAAACAATTTTCGTATTAAAATTATCTTAATTGAGGATCTAAATTATCCCTCTGTCCATCTTCCTCTCTCGGCTCATGTCTGCACTTGAGAATTCTAAAGCAGCCTCCAATCAACAAAAATCAACCCGCCCACCATAATTGACGGTCCCTACTCCTGTGCAATCGCCATCATTGTTTCTATCATGTTACTACTGCCACGTCTGCAGTATTTTCTAACTTTGGATTCATTTAATGCATGAATAGAATCGATCTACTTTTTTTTGTTTTATTAGAAAAAATGAACATATCCTGTCTCGTCGTTTTAAGATATATCGTGGTTTAAATTTGTTCCTAAATGACAACATCCAAGAGCTTCTTTTCCACACTTATTTTCTGCTGAATTTCTATGATGAGAGAAAGATATCAAGATAGCAGAGATGATTACATTAAATATTAGAAAAGCAACACAGAGCTACTACTGTAACCATTTTAGAACCCAATTTTTATTAAAAATGCACATCCATATCCATAATGAGATTAGAATTACTTTTTGAATAATACCATTTTACACGAAAACTGTTCGACTTTCTGGGGATTGAATAATGAAACAAAAATTGTCAAATCATTTATCGTAAAAAAAATACAGACCCAAACAAAAAAAAGTTGGCCTTTGAACAAAAACAAAGTAAAATAGGCCCTTCTTACCCTCTCCTGACTCCATTTTCCGAAGATAACTGAAAATATAACAGCCAACGAACGATGCATATCTGTTGCCATGTCTCCTCTACTTGTGACATTCTGATGTATTCCATCACCACCAATTTCAATTATCCTCCATCAGATGTTGCTGTTGAATGATAACAAGTTCTCTATATTTTAACCGGAGATTTCCATTTCTATAGGAATCTTTCAATACTCAATCAGAACCCCCCCAAAAAGAACAAATTAGTGAAAAACACCCACATCATAGTATAATCACATTAAGAAAAGGGCAATCACTTTGTGCTTGTCTTTTGTTTTCCATTGCGCAAAAAAGATCCCAAACCCAGAAGATTTGCAGCTCCTTTAGCAATGTAAGGAGGAGGTGGAACATTTAGTACTGGACTATACTTAACATGAGCGTTACTGCTGGTGGCATAGTTCTTGATTGGATGCTTATTCGGTAAGGTATAGACGTATGTATTGGCAGCTGCAGCAGGTGCTGGCGATGACTTGCTTGAATTGTGCTTGTTTGCTTTCTGCTTAGGATTCGGCACTGACGATCCTGTTGAATTACTTCGCAGAAGAAGTGGGAACGAACATAAACTTTTCCTAATATCGCAGTTGAGACTCCTGTTTCTCTTGAGTCTCCAAAAAGACTTGTTAGATTGAGTCTTTTCTAAATCCAAGACCATAATTTCTTTCTTTGAATCGTTATTCTCATTACTACAAGGAAGAGGAGGCAGAGATGGAAGTTTATGTTCATCATATCTAAGGGTTTGATTATTGGGAAGAGGAGGAGGAGGAGGAGGAGAACTTGTTTCAGCTACTTTGACAGGAAGGATCATACCATCTGCAAAAAGATCATCTGCTAGATGAGAATCATTGTCAATACTGCTGCCACAAATGCTGAATTCGAAATCAAAACTCGATTCCAGGAGGATCGTGTCCCTTCGATCTATTGGCGTTTCATCTTCAGGGCTGAGATCATCGGAGAATGATATCCGAGGGCTTGTTTCTGAGCACATGTTAGTATTGCTTCAGGTTATTATGAGAAGGAGACGATAAAAATTCGCATTTAACAAAAATAGAAAGAAACCAGTAATCAGGAGTGACAGAGATTTCAAAAAAAGACTAGAAATAGTTCAGCAACAATGAGCGGATATAGAGAAAAATGGAAAGGGGTAGCAAAAAGAATTCAAAGATGACGGGCTCATTGGAAGAATCTGATAAAAGTTATGTTAGTCAAAAATAAAGAAAAATAAACAGACAATTCGGAGAGATGAAAGGGTATTCAGGAACATGACGACGACCAACAAAACAAAAGATGAAACTGCAGATTTTCCGCAGGACTTGGTGATTCCAGGAAATTAGACGAGGATGAAAGAAGAAGAATGTCCGTTGGCTGCTATAAGAAATGAAATGATGGAGAGATGTGAAGTAAGAAACAAAAAGAGAAGAATGGAAAACAAAAGAACTTGTGGACTAAGGGAACTCTGAAGAGAGAAAAAGTGATGGAAGGTTTTGCGGAAACTTTGGTGAGAAAAATGAAGAAAGAGAGAATTTGGTTTGCTTGCATCTCAATCATAAACATAAACAAAAACAAATACAAGGAAATATTATTATATAATATGATATCTACTCTTTGAAGAGTCGGCCTTTTCTTTTTAAAAATAGCCATTTCATTAGATTATTGGAAGAAATAGAAAAATGGCTGAGAGGGGAACATGTAGTGATAACAGAGTCTCTCACCACATAATTGACTTTTTGGCTGCCATTGAAAGCGTCGTTTCTGAAAGAACTTTTCTTTTGTCTTCTATTAACAACCTCATTTTAGTTTTAATCATTCAAATAATCAAGTATTTATTGTTTTACTTATATTTCTTTTATTATTCATATTTATTGGCTTCTTGTTTTTTCCCATTTTAAAACATGTTTATGGTTTGTCTACACTATTTCTTTCGTCACCTTCGAATATAAGCTATTTTAATTTAAATTTCATATTTATTATCTAGTATTTTAATTTGTTTAATATATTATTTTTTAAAATTATATTATTTGATTATATTTAAAATAAATATTTGATGAAAAAGTATTCCGCTTGACTTTTAAAGATTAGAAATTATTTTTTTATTCAATCATTTACTTAAATTATTATTCATTTTATTATTTAAATAATTAAATATTATCAAGTAGTATTGAACAGTTAAATATTAATAAAATAAATATTATGGTTGCACATATGGTCCATGGTAACAAACATCAAGATGAAAAGTCTTAACTTCTATCTCTTTTCCAAAAAAAATAATACTTTTTATGGGTAGATAAGCCCCATTTTTTTAATGATGCCAAACAAAAATGATTTAAATAAAAGTACAAGAATCAATTAAAATGAAAATTCATTATTTTTATGATTTAATAGTTGTTTGTGTAATTTTTATGAATTGTGAGCATGTTGAAGAATTAAAGTTTTTTAAAATTTTGTATTTTCTGACTTCTAATCAAGTAATTATGGATTTTTTATTTGCTTATTATAGATAACTGAGTTCATCAATAAAGAAAATGTCTTAAAATAAAAGACTGTATTTGAAAATATAAAGAGGCAATGAAAGTATAAATTTGATAATGCAAAAATATAAAAAAGATAATGTGAATTGAATTTTTTTTTAAAAAAACTGTCTAATCTAAAAATGCTTAAGTAATTTGATATAAGTGAATTTTAATTGATGATTGTTTACCCTCCCATGTTTATCGTCTTCACTTGCTATTTATATCGTCTTCTTTTGCTTCTTTCGTAAGTTAATAATTATCAAGTTCATAACCTTCCCTTATGCAGTTCATTATTTCCTTAATTAGCATGTTTAAAAATTTCCTTCAAAAGTAGTTCCACCATTTTCTCAACTAGCATGTTCAAAGACTTCCTTTAATATCAACTCTATCATTTCTTAAACTAGCACATCTCTTCATTCTTGCTTCTAGATTGTTCTTTATTATGCATTATATTAATAACCATCTAACTCACTTAATTAATTAATAAAAAATTAACCATAATTTTTTAAATTAACTTTAAATTATAAAAATAATTTTATTTTAAAGCTAGTTTATATTTATATAAACCAATCATATAAGTATTAAAAAGAAATGATGATTTTAGTCACTCCATTAAAGAAATAAAACACATAACTTCTGAAAGTCTACAGAAGTATGACATTGCTACAAGGTACATGTTGTAATGGTTCGGAACAACTCTTTACCTACGTCCGCTTCTCCTAAGTCTCAACTTAAGGTTTCACTAAAATTAACCAACAATTACAACAAATGAATTCTTCAACAAGAATTCAATCCCTAGTGTTTTCACGCTCACACTCAATCCTTTACAATCAAAGCACAAAGATATACTCTTAATTACAACAGTAATGCCTCAAGCATTAATCATACACCAATCCAAAATTACAATAACAAAAGAACTAGGGTTGTGTAAGAGTGAGAGATTAAGAGATACAAGTAAGGAAAATGTTTTTGGCAAAGTAACTTACTTGACAAAGGCTAATCTCAACAATATGAAAGCTCTACAAAGAGAATAGATCCGTTAGAAAGCAAAAGATTCAAAAATTTCTATTGAAAAAGAGCCGTTAAAAAGATTTAAAATCTTTCTGCAGATGTGCGTACGGTTGTGCAGGAACCCGTATGCCCGAATCACTACTTAAAATACAATTCAATTTCAGGCCGAATGGTTGGTACACTCGTACCATAAAGTTGGTACACCTGTACCAAGCTCTCGGTAAGTTTTTCAAACAATACACAAAATATAGTATGGTCGTACCAAAACCATTACGCCTGTACTATGTACAAAAATGCAAATAGGCTTGGTACGGTCAACTGTATACCCATACCACTCAAAACACCAATGTGGTACGCTGTACAAAATCTTGTATCCTGTACCACCATAAAAATCAACACTTTAAATTCAAATTAACTTAAATTGATTTTACAAAATACATACATCAAAATCTTGATGCTAACATTCTTCCCCTTTTTGATGTTGACAATCAATTTAAGGTTAATTTACAAACTCATGCTTAAAATATCAATTTGAAAATTCTCCCTCTTTGTTTTAGAATTAATGCAATAAAAATCAATTCATTAATCCAATCATAAAGAAAATGGGAAAATCATAATCAGAGTAAAAGTATATGTAATATAAATGATTAGAGCAAATCAAATATAATCAGAGTAAAATAAGAAATAACATTAAAATGAATATATCCAATATATATCAAAGAAATAAATGAATACTACAAAGTCAATGAATCAGAGCAAAAATATAAAATAAATAGAAATAAATATATCAGAGCAACTAATACATCGAAGTCAACTAAAAATAAAAATAACTCTAAAACAAACTAAATTATCCAAACTATCTAACTATCTCCCCCTTTATCAATATCAAAAATAAACAATCATCAAGGTGAAGGAGGACGGATAAATGGATCTAAAAGGGTGTTGATGGACTGTAGAGTGGCAGTAATGGTAGCCTGAAAATCCTAAAAGTCCTGAATATGTTAATCAAGTCGCTGATCAATGGAGTCGAAGCAACGCTCAAATCCATCAAAGTGAGTGTTGAGTGTGGTAAACTACTGTATAATCAGATCAATAACAAAGGAAGGAGCAGCAGCAGCATGATCAGCAGTAGTAGTGGAAGGAGTAGCAGGATCAGGAATAACAGCATCAAAAGTAAATCCTCCCTTGGACTGTCTCTGTCGTTTGTGGGTCAGGGCTGCCTGTCGTCTGGCGTCATCGCGAGGGGAATCAGTAAGGACATGAAGCTCTGTAGGAATGTCCTTTGGTATAGGCACCTGCATACGCCTGTAAACCTCTATAGCTCTGCGTCTATACAAAGCAATAGTATCATTGGGAAGCCCCAATGTTAGTAAATGCTCTAGTTGTTACACCCACATTAGAGACCCTAGGCATTATGCATTTATGTGTATGCATGCATAGATGAATGGTAGGATTTCTGTATGTATATGGGATGTGTTTGAATGCATGATGATGGTTTGATGCTTATGCGTATGTGTGATGTTACGATTTGCTATGCATGTTTCATTGCTTGATTTGTGTGTCGTCACCTTATTGAGAAGCGTGTCTTCTCGGTTTGATGAGGGATGGCTGGTATATGAGATTTATGATGTGTTCGAAGTGTGTTTCAGGTTAGAGGAGGTATTGGTGATGGTTAGGGTTGAGTTAGGCTTACCAAAAGGGCAGGTTATGTGATTTTAGGAGGTGGTACGGGCGTACGTATTGGGCGTACGGTCGTACGAGACAGGGGAATACAGGGATTTTAGGTCCTGGAGAGCGTACGGGTGTACCAAAAGGTGGTACGGCCGGACGTGAGCTCGCAAGAATTTTAGTTTGTCAGTAACTTCGAGTACGTACGGGCATACCAAATGGGGGTATGGGGGTACGGTTGCTCGCAGAAAATTGGGTTTGTCAGAAGTTTAGGGTCGGTACGGGCGTACCAATTCCGTACGACCGTACGTGACTTTAAATTTGACTTTTAAGGGCTAAAAATAGACGGTTTTCATTAGTTCCAATCCCTTTTCTTAAGCTTAAACACCCCTAAACCCTACCAAAACTCCTACTTAAGGATTCTAAACATCCCTAGCATCCGAGAACATGAGATTGAAGTTGAACACGAATAGAGACAAGATTACTGGCTTAAGCTAGAAGTAGCTTGCTATTGAGGTTAGTGCTAGTTTTGTGTGTTTAGCCACTTTTGGCTTGTTTCTATTGCCGAAAGACTTGTACTAAGTCTAGGCTCGTATTTTTACTTTA
>CANYBF011070007.1:0-11139 GCA_948192965.1 Dalechampia spathulata
GAATAGAATATACTTTTATTAACATGATTTCTTAAATGATGCTATGACATAATAAGTGAATAACATTGTTTTTCGATTAAGTAATATAATGGTATGAAATTATAAGAATGATTAATGATGAAATGAAATATATTAATAAAAGATAAATATTGATTTATGAATTAGGTAAATCAATAGATAAACCTCACAAATTATCCAAGGATATTAACAAAGGAAAGAACATACCAGGTTTATGCTAGTTGTTTGGAAGTCCTCGATCATTTATTGATCAAAGACGTAAAGGTTTGGTAATGCAATAGCACTACACAATTAAATTAAGATATGTTATTATATTTTTTAATCATGATATATCCATAATGCATAAATCACGGAACATGGCATAACATGTCATGGTGAAATAAGGAGAAGAGAAAAGATTTGATATGAGAAAAATGTTATATAAACTATACTAGGTAAATGTTATAAATTCCTATGGGAATTAAATAAAATGGGAATATGATATACAAAGAATGAAAATTCAAGAGATAAGTATTAAATGAGATTTGATCATGGTACCACTGATAAATGATAAATGAAAGACCTAGTAAATATGCATAATTAAGAAATGAACAGAAATGAGGGAGAATGCATATCATAAATGCATACTCATAAATAAACATTATTTGTATACATGATGATGATGATGATGATGATGACAATTAAAAATAGTTAAATAAATTGATGAAATGGTAAATATGCATAAACATTTATATTGTTAAGGTAAGAATCATGAATAATGATTTATATAATGATTATTGAAATGGTACATGTTGATGATAATTTGATAATATGGTTGATATGTTAAATGATATTTTGATATTTATTGAGATGTTATTCCTTATGATATTTGTTATATTTATTATACTATCACCACTAAGTTTTATACTCAGCATTTATCAATTGATAAATTCAGGACCAAGTAAAGTTGCAGAACAAGAACATTAGTGGCAGCAGCTGGACATACCAATAAGCTTTGGTAATGGTTGAATTCTTAAAGATTTCTAATTGGTCAAATAGTCATGAAACTACTAAATAAGCCCTTGGCAGTAAATTAAATACGGGTGATGGTAATATTAATTATGTACTTAATAATATATGATGACTTTTAAATGTGAAAAATATTAATGTGTGCATAACAATATTGTTAATGTGGTAATGACTTAAGTATGAATGTATGTTAAACCTGGGAGTGCTAAATGAATTGGATTTTAGTAATAAGATTGAATATATATATATATATATATATATATATATATATAATTTTCACACTTAATTAAGAATGTATGGAATCCTTTGTAGAATGATTATTACTTTTCTGATTAGAGAATTAATAATCATACTACGGGAGCATGTTACATAGCCAAAAGATGTAACAAGAAAAGAACAAGAATCCTCAACCTTAACTTTATGTCTACAAGAAGAAAACCTAAGTATTTATGATCGTCATCTAGAAACCCTAAGTTTTTGCCTATATCCCCCTGAAAAACCATCATGAAGTTGGTTGATTACATATGAATCACCATGGCCCTTCAAACATTAATCAAATAGTTAGAATTAGATGTCAAAATAAATGGGAAATCATGGCAAAAAAACTTAACATGAATTATGTTGCATCCAACACAAGTCATGTTGAGTTCATGGGTGAAGAATGGAGCATTACAAGGCTAACACAAGTCATGATGGTCATGAAACAAGTTGTGTCAATAAAAAATTTCAAGTTACTATTTAAAATATGGCTAACATGAGTCATATCAACTCTATACTTCAAATATTCTACCTAAATGAGATTAACTCAAGTTGTGTTGCATCTAACATGACTCATGACAGTTAGAATCATAAAAATCATGCATACTTCACCCTTCTAACCTATAAAACTTGAGCCATAAAGTTCAATTGTAAGAATTAAATTAGGGAAATGGCTAGTACTAAGGGTTATATGGATAATACTAACAACTATACTCTAAAATGCAAAATCTTATAACTGAATGCATGAAATGTATGCAAAATGCTACAAGGTGAATACAAAATGAGGATTATGAATAAATACTATATGAAAATGCTAATGGTTGAAGGTAAATAATAATAAAACCTATGCTTAAAATGAGCATAAAAATAATGGAAAATATATATGATAATATCAATTATCAAACCACCCTAAACTTAAACCTTTTGCTTGTCCTCAATCAAAGAAAAATTTAAGCCCTAAATGAGAATGAACCTAAATTTATCATAATTCAATATAGCAAAGCCAAGTGTAAGACTTATCATGTCATAAATCATAAACTACAATCCCTTAAGTTGAATCATACCACTCAATCATTTCCATTGTTCTCTATATTACAAATGCTAAAAAGTTATGCTAAAGAAGGATATAAGTATATAGATAGAAGTAGCATAAATATAGCAAGAATTTGAGCAACTAAGCTAGGATGAAGAAGGAAGTTTTATAATGAACATACATAACTTATTATAGCATAATGAATAGATCAAGGTATCTCACACGTGTTCTCTTTATTATTGCTATTTTTAGACCGAGTCATCTAATTATGGACTTTTAGCATGAATACAAACATTATTGATGTCAGCACTCAATTAATCAATTCATAACTAAGATAAATCAAGCTCAATACTCAAAATTTCAAGCTTTTGGATCTAGACATAACTATAGGATGCAAATGAATGAATCAAACAAAACATGAATGCTAATGCATGATGCATAAAATAAAATGCAATACAAAATGCAAATGCCATCGCAAACTTAGTTTTTAGCATTATCCTTAATGAAATAAAAATAAGTGAAAATAAATCATAAAGAAACACAAATAAAAATAAAATAACAAGAAATAAAGGTTAAAAATAAAAAATAAAGAAATAGCCCAAGTGACTCAATAATTCGAAGCAAGCAGAGGTGGATAATGGTCCTGACTATGAAAGTAACTAAAGCAATCCATATGGTGATGGAGAGCTTGGATTGATTGTGTGTTTGATTGGGTTGTGTCATAAAGGTCAATTAATGGATTCTAATGGCTCGTGAAGAGCATCTATCAGAAGAAGTGGGATTTGCCCTGAAGCAAAAGGAGGAGATGGTGGAGAAGGTATCTAATCAAGTCATATGTTAGTCTATAGCACATTCCTGCTAGCAAAATAATATCTCCCTACCATCTTACTCTATTTTACAATCCTCTTATTATACAATAAGATCAAATCCAACTTATCTCACCCCAATATCACACTATACTTTGTCTTTTTTGTTTTAAGAACCCTAAAATGATGACCTAAGATGGTCACTAATCCCCCATAACATATCAATGAATTCTTAGAAGATTCACCTGACCTAATGAAATCTCTAACCGTCTATAGCATAACATAAAACTATATGCCCCCCAATCATACAATGTATAAGATAAAGCTCCAATTGAGTTATTTTAGATCCTTACTTTCTAAGTAATATAACATTAGAAAATAAGGTCATCATAAACCCAATAAATGAGGATCCAATCTAACTTACTTTCAAACTATTGGAGTCATATTGGTTGTGACCATTGATAACATGCCTCTAAATTCATCCACATAGTTAAAATTAGATGGGACATCATCAACTCCATCAATAGACATATGAAATATTTCTCTAAATCGATCTAAACTAAAGATGAAAGTCTTCCTACCTAAACTAAACTTCAAAATCCGATAATTCTCAAGTAGGGAATTTAATTGCCCCCTAATCAAACTTATGAATTCTAAAGTAAGTTCATCTAATGATTGCTCCCTTAAATAAACTTTCTTCACCCTAACTTGACAATAAAATCATAAACCTTATGTCTACGACCCAAATGAATCAAAGCATCATCATCAAGAAATATTCACTTAGCTAGAATATGATTAAAAATAGAAAATAATGTAAAATACACATGCAACATAATATCAACATGCTAAATACCCAATTCCTATAAACCTAAGCATGAAGCCTAAATATGTAAGAATTATCAACTAATACAACCATAACTTATAAAACATACAAATTCAAATGAGAAATGCATGTACATACCATCATTACTCCTAAATACAATTATGAATGCATACATTATTAATACTAATTATCTGAAACTTAAAATAGAATAAACAAGAAATAAACAAAATAGCTAACCTTAAACATCTATAACATAAAATAGAAATAAAAAGAACATATAAGCAAATAATCAATCATGCAAATACAGAAATATATTCAATCAAAGATGGAAATTAGAATCAAAATCAAACATCATACTGCAAATAGCAATACACATTAAACATGTTAATTTATGATCATTAGTGTGACCCTAAACTTAAGATCTCACTATGGTTATAAAGTAGAGAAAGTGTAAACAACTACTTTTTTTAGAAATGATCATTTTAAATGATGCTTATAATGTACCCCTTTAAACGATGATTATTTACTTTAAAATGATCACCTTCATCATTTTTAAGCTTGAATACACCAAAAGGGAGAACTCATCCAATAGTTAAAGGCCCTGATCACTTGCTTCTTAACTTGCTCGAAAATAGTTTCAAACGTGAGTTAAATAATAGAACCTTCTGACCTTCCCTAAATTTCCTCTCTATAATATGACGATCATGCCAAGCTTTAGGTTTTTCTTTATAAAGCTTAGCATTCTCATATATGATTATATGAAGCTCTTCTAACTTATTAAGTCACAACTTCCTTTTATTTTGGCTTTTATTAAGATCCATATTTAATTCCTTAATCACCCAAAAAGCCCGATGCTCTAATTCTACTAGAAGTTGGCATGCCTTTCCATACAGCTATTTGATAAGCCTAAAAAGCATCATCCAGCTTCATACTTCAATCCTTCCAAGGTGAATTTACCATTTTTCTCCAACATATGCTTAAGCCCACGGTTATAAATTTCCACATGACTACTCATTTGAGGGTGATATGGTGGCCACCTTATGAATAACATGATACTTTGCTAACAACCTCTCTAATAGCTAATTATATAAATAAGTTTGTCCACCACTAATAAGAGCTTATGGAGTCCCAAATCAATTGAAAATAAACTTCTTCAAAAACTAGATTACCACTTTTGCATCATTAGTTATACTCAAAATTGCCTTGACCCATTTAGAAACATAGTCCACACATACCAATATATAATGGTTATTCCTCAAAGATGGGAAGGGTCCAATGAATTTGATTCCCCATACATCAAATAATTTAACTTCTAAAATCCCTTTCAAAGGAATTTCATGATTCCTCCTAAGTTTGCTGCTTTGTTGCCACCTATCATAGGCTTTTAAAAATGAATAAGCATCATTGAAAAGACTAGGCTAATGGAATTCACTCTATAATATCTTAGCAATTATTTTATGGCCACTCATATGTCTACCATAAGGAGATGAATGGCAGGCTGTCAAAATTCCATAAAATTCTTCATTGGGCACACACCAATAAATGAACCCATCAGTACACTCTTTCAACGAAAAAGGTATATCCAAAAAATAACTATTAATTATGCGAAGAAACCTTTTCTTCTACTGCCATTTAGAATTCAATGGTAGAACATCATAAACTAGGAAATTAGCAATATTCATAAACCATAGCATTGAGCTATCCACCATACATAAGCTCTAATCCAAAAACTCCTCTCTAATATGTACCTCATTTGTTTGAGAATCATCATCTATTTTGATCCATGATAAATGATCTACCATCTTATTTTCTACACCCTTTCGATCCTTAATCTCAAGGTTGAATTCTTGCATAAGAAGTATCCATTGAATCAACCTTAGTTTAGCATCGTTCTTGTTGACCAAATATTGAACTGTTAAATGAACCGTGCAAATTATTACTTTGGACCCTATGAGATATAACTTAAACTTATCTAGAGCAAATACAACTACCAAGAACTCATTTTCTATTATGGTATAATTAACATGTTCATCATCTAGAGTTCTGCTAGTATAGTATATAACCTAAAACTCTTTTTCCTATCATTAACTCAACATGGCTCCTAAAACATAGTCACTACATCAAACATCATATCAAAATGTAAACTCCAATCTGAGGGTTGAATAATAGATGCAGAAACTAATGCTTCTTTCAATTTATTAAATTCACTTAAACATTCATTAGTGAAATTAAAGAGAATGCCTTGGGATAAGAGATGAGTGGGAGGTTTGTATATTTTAAATGAATTTGTAACAAACAGCTTGTAAAAAATTGTAAGGCTTAAAAGACTCCTAATATCCTAATAGAAGTGGGCAATAACAACCTCTCGATCGTGGTAATTTTCACCTTATCAACCTCAATCCCTCAAGCTGAAACTTAATGTCCCAAGGTAATACCTATGGGAGGGACTTTCATTGTAACCTAGAGCAAGGCTTATCATAGACAACACCAAGGGTGAGGTCTTCCCAAGGGGCTCCCTCAAGGAATGATATAGACATGATAGGGTAACAAGATGGAGTTATCATTGGATGGTTCCAAATTTGGTTCAACTGACCCATAGTATGAGTGTTAAGTTAAAGCATTCAAAGATAGGTTTGGGTGGTGAAGATATATTTTCTTAGAGTTTAAACTTCAATTTTACCATAATAGTTGGGTTAATTATCCTAAGTAGTCAAGCATTCACAGGCATGAATACAACGCGATATAGCATGATAGCAATCATAGGATGACATAGTATAGCATGCAAACATAACATAATATAGGTATGACATGTGAGAAATGACATGGCATAAGCATGATATATGAAGAATGACATGGCATATGCATGACATATGAAGAATGACATGGCACAGGCATGACATATGAAGAACAACATGGCATAAGCATAACATGTGAAGATGATATGGCATAGGAATGATATATGAAGAATGACATGGCATAGGTATGACATATAAATAATGACATGGCATATGCATGACATGTGAAGAAATGACATGGCATAGATATGACATGTGAAGACATGACATAGCATACACATGATATATGAGGAATGATATGGCATAAGCATGATATATAAAGAATGATATGACATAGCCATGACAGGTAAGGAATGGCATGGTATAGGCATGACATGTGAAGAATGATATGGCATAGGCATGACATATGAGGAATGACATAGCATAAGCATGATATGTGAAGATGATATAGCATAGGTATGACATGTGAAGAGATGATAAGGCATAGGCATGATATGTAAGGAATGACATGGTATAGGCATGACTTATGAAGATGACATAGGATAAGCATGATATGTGAAGAATGACATGGCAATCATGATAATATGACATAGTATCATAATAAAGCATAGCAACATAGTAAGGCATAGTAGCATGAATAAAATCAATAGCCTAGAGAAAGGGATCGAGGAAGATAGTGGATACATGATGAATAAAGCTAATCATACATGTTAGGGGAAACTAATAAAATATAGGACTATTATATTACAAAAGGGTCATAAATACAAAAATCTAAAATGTCAAGCAATATCTCCTCCACTCAGGAAAATGACCTCGGGCAGCACGAGCCAAAAATGTATGAATGGAAAACATAATAAATAAGTGATGTTAGGTAATAAAGAAAAATGTACGACATGACTGACAAATTTGATGTCATATGAAAGTATGAATCATGGGTGAAAATCTATAGAATGTAATGGCAACAGTCATGAAAAATAATAATAAACATGAATTAGATCATGAAAATGTCAAAATAATCAACTTTTAAGCAAAAACTGATCAAGGAAATGAATCAGAAGATCTTAAAATCATCAAGCATCACTCTAGAATTATTCAACATCTAAATTCAATCAAACATGTCAAGTGACAAATAAATCTCAATGAAAATAGCATTTAATCAAGAAATTAAGCAAAATTAATTGATTTTATGACAAAATCAATGAAAATTGATCATGAAGAATGAAATTAGAAGACTCTAATATCACTTAAACATCAATTAGAGATGGTTCATACATCCAATTCAACTCCATTCACATCAATTGCAATAAACATCAAATTAAAAATGCTTTTAACTTGAACAATAATTATAAAGCTAAAATTAATGAAGTTGCAGCAATGTTTGATGAATTTAGGTCATTAAAGTTATTATAAAACCTCAAATGCTACTAAAAACTTTGATTAGCATCAAAAATATAAGTAAAAATGAGTGAAAAATCATGAAATTGTGAATTCTAGTAGCGTGTGCATAGCATATAGCATGTCATGCACAACATCTACTAAAAATAGGGCTATAAATGCAACATGTAAGGTGATGTGCAACATATGTCATATGATATGCATCACACATAGCATGTAGAATTAGAAGGCAATTGGGTTTTTAACAAAAAACATGAAAGAAATCATAAACCCAAGTAAATATGTGACTGTTACAGATCATTCTAGCTATGGGAAAGCTAAGAATGCTACTGTTACATTCATGATTAAAGCTAATCAATGCAAAATCACAAACTTGTTAAGAAAATCAAGAGAAAATAGGAAGGAAGAAGCATTCCAACACTCACCAAGTAGGATTAGCCTTTACCTTGATTTTCCAAATGTGTTTAGGGAGTTTATGTGAGGATTAATTCATCTCTAATCCTAATTAACAACTTCATTAAATGTTTAATTAAGTGAGAAGTGATTTTAGTAGAGTTTAGTCATAATTAACAAATTTTGGACCTCTTTCCTACAAACATATGAAATATATTTATAGGTAAGGGTCATAGGTTTCTACAAATGAGCTAGAAATGTGGTATTTTATCAATTCTAAAAGTGATGTGTGCAGCATATAGTGCAAAAAAGTGCTATATGTGTAGGATATAACAATATATATACAACACATCAAGGAAAACACCTTATATGCACCCTACAATCAAAGACCTAAGGATGTGCACCCTATGCTCTTTTATCCTCATTCATGGAAAAAAGGCATGGTGACATATGGAGCATGCTAGTTTTGCATGGCAAAAGGTATGCACCTTATACATTCCAATTGAATATGTGCAACATGTAGAAATATATGCTTCACACATCAGGAAATACATGTGATGTGCTCTACATTCTACAAGCAAAATGTAACAGGCTAAAAGGCATATGTACAAATTAAGATTGATATCGAGAACCTTTACCAAGTTGAATTGAAGAAAACATAAAGTTTTAGTATGGGGGTGAAAAGTCAAGGTCTACAATACCTTCTTAAACCATAAAGTGGCATTTCTCCCAATTTAAAACCATATTACTTTCCTCATATCTTCTAAGTACCTTTTTCAAGTTATTCAAACATTCATCAAAAGTAGCACCATGCATAAAGAAATCATTTATAAATATTTTCATAACAGTTTTGATATAATCAAAAAAGATAGATATCATACATCACTAAAAAGTTATTGGTGCATTGTACAAGCTAAATGGCATATACCAGTTAACAAATGTCTCGTAAGGGTAAGTAAATATGATCTTTTCCTGATTTTTGGGGTGAATAGGGATTTAGAAAAATCCTAAATCACCATCTAGGCAATATATACATGAATGTTGCACCAGCCTCTCAATTATTTATTTAATGAATGGTAAAGGAAAATGGTCTTTCCTAATGGCTTTGTTCAACTTCATATAATCAATATACATCTATCAACCCATGACTATCTTAGTGGAAATTAATTCATTGTTATCATTTTTGAAAATAATCACCCCTCCTTTTATAGGAACAACGTAAATAGGACTCACCCCTTCACTATCTGAAATAGTCTAAATCATACCAGCATATAATAACTTAATAATTTCCTTTCTAACTACTTCTTTCATATTAAGATTCAATCACCTTTAACCCTCTATGGTAGGTTTACAATCATCTTCAAACAAAATGCATTGCATGCATAATGATGGATGAATGCCTTTAAAATCATGAATAGAAAAACCTATAGCTTTCATAAAATGCCTCAACTTATTTAATAAAAATTTTCTTTTTTAACATCAAGCAAGGCATTAATAATAACTGGATAAGTAGATTTTGGTCCAAAGAAAGCATAAAGTTCCTTAAGCTCCACTTCTAATGGTGCATTTGGATCATGTTTCTTGCTAGCTTTCTCTGGTGCATCAATTTCCTCTATCTCTAAGGGTTTCCTCATATTGAGCTTTGGTGATGAATTTAGAACTTCTAAATACACCACCGCTACTTTAGTCTTTTCCTCTTCTTTCAAGCCTCTTTACAAGCATAATTCCAAAGCATCGTTGTGAGAACTAATTTCACTTCTCATCGTACCATTGACCAGGTCATCAATGACATCTACTCGAATACATGACCCCTCATCCATAACCAGTTTACCCATAAGTTTAACAATTTGAATAACACCTCTTCTTCTCCTACTAACAAAGATAATGCCCTATTCTTTACATCAATAACTGCTCCAATAGTAGCTAAAAATAGCCTCCTAAGAATGATACAAGTTTTTACATCCTCTTTCATATTCAAAATAATAAAGTCCATTGGGATTACAAAAGCTCCCACCATCATTGACATATTGTCCAACACTTTCAAAGGATGTTTAACTAAATAATCTATTAGCTAAAGTGTCATCCTTGTAAGCACCATTTCCCCCACGTCTAACCTCCTCAAAATAGTGTAAGGCATTAATTTGACACTAGCTCTTAAGTCATGAAGAGCATTTTTGATCATCACTTCTCCAATTTGATATGGAATAGAGAAGCTACTTGGATCTTTTAATGTTGTTGGAAGCTCTCTGTGTTGGTTTACCATATGATTAAGCAGTAGAACAAACTTAAAATTTTATTTAGAACAGCAAACTAAGAATTGATCTTTGCATCAAAACACAAGAAAATCCAAGATGAGATGAGATATGGCATAAAGAACAGTAACTCTTACTTTTCAATGTGGATCTCCTTCGTTCTTGATCTCTATGTCGTTTATGGTTGTAGAAAACCAAAAACCACCAAAATAGGCACCCTCCAACAGTATCCACACACAAATAAAGAAGTCCAAGCAAGTAACCAATTGCTTCTATCTCCTTTCCTGTGAACTACCAAAGAAAAGAAGAAAAACTTATGGAATTTTCGTCTTCCCCACAATTAATTTTGTGAATGCCA
>CANYBF011070046.1:0-35084 GCA_948192965.1 Dalechampia spathulata
CCTCAGCAGGAAGGCTCGGGTTTTCCTGACTTGTTTAGTTACTCAATTGAGTTAGCTAGATGAGTCGGGTGGCGACTCCACGTTATTTCATTGTGCACATTTATCACACCACTAGCACGCCGCATTTTCCGACACGGGGAATCATAAGCACCTTATATGATTTGATAGATGTGGCATATCTTAAAAACAAACCCTCATCAATTTTTGAATCAAATTTTCTAAGGTTATCCTTGGTGTTTAAGATATAGCATTTGCATCCGAATACTCTAAGGTACGAAATTCTTGGTTTTCTACCATTTCATAGCTCATAAGGAGTTTTGTTTAAAATTGGTCTCAAATGGACTCGATTTTTGACATAACAAGCAGTATTGATCTCTTTAGCCCAAAAATAGGATGGTAATTGATACTCGTTAAGCATTGTACATGCCATGTCAGAAAGAGTTTGCTTTTTCTTTTCAACTACCCCATTTGTTGAGGAGTTTTAGGAGATGAAAAATTGTGATGAATGCCATGCAATTCATAAAATGATTTGAAATTTTCATTTTAAAATTCTTTTCCATGATCACTTCTTATTGAGAAAATGTAATAGCCTTTTTCGTTTTGCATTCTTTTTGTTACATTTTGAAAAGCATTAAATGCACCATCTTTATGAGCAAGAATGAAGTCCAAGTAAACCTCGAGTAATCATCTACAATCACAAGTACATAATGCATACCACCTAAACTAACTACTCTAGTTGGTCCAAACAAGTCCATATGCAATAATTGAAGGGGTTTAGAGGAAGTTACCTTATTTTTCACCTTAAATGAGGATTTTACTTGTTTTCCCATTTGGCAAGCTTCACATACCTTGTTTTTTACAAATTTGATCTTTGGAAGTCCCACAACATGTTCGTTCTTCCCGGGATCTTCGATGCTTTCAAAACTAGCATGTCCAAGTCTTCTATGCTAAAGCCATGAGTCCTCACTTATAAAAACAAGACACTTCACATTCTTGTTAGGAATAGAATCTAAATCAATCATATAAATATTTTCTATCCTATCTTCTTAAAAAACTAGTTTATCATAACTAATTCTATAAACAAAACAACCTTTTGGATCAAAGACAACCTTCAAACCATTATCATACAATTGGCTAATGCTAAGTAAGTTATGTTTTAATCCTTCTACTAACAAAACTTTGCTAATAGAAAAGTTAGAATCCTTATAAACCTTACCAATTTCGATAACTTTACCTTTACCATTGTCTCCAAAGGTGACATTACCTCCCTTATATTCTTCAAGATTAGAGAAGAGGCTTGCATTACCAGTCATGTGCCTTAAGCATCCACTATCGAGATACCATTTGTTTTCACTAATCTTGGATCTCAAGCATACCTGTCAAACACGAATGCATTTACTTCTTCTTAGGTACCTAAATGTATTTGGGTCCTTGAGGATTAGAAGCATTTATATCATCATTCCAATGCATTTTCCTAATAAAACATCTATTGGTTATATGCCCTTTTTTTATTGCAATAATGCCATATTACATTCTTGAATTTAGAATGGTTGCATGAGCATGAACAATGATGTACTTTATGCATATGCGTTCTATGAGTCTTAGGATGAACATGTTTCTTTTTGAAATCATTTGGTATTTACTGTGATGTAGAGGCTTTGATAAAAATAGTACCCTTAGAGGTGTAGGAGGAATTTTTATTAAATCCAATCTCCTCTTTATTACCACTAATTTTTGGTGTTTCAAAATAGTATATATCTTTACCTCACCTTGTTCAAACCTAGACAAGTTATCTTTTAACAAATCCTTTTCTTTCAAAAGCTTTGCATTCTCATCCTATAAAGATTTGTTTTCCTTTTCAAGACTTTCAAGTTTTGTATTACAAGAGTCAAATTCATTTTATAAAACAATTTTCTCTTTTGAAATGGATGCATGTTTATTTTTAAGCAATTGATGCTTCTTATCTAAGTCTTCATATTTTTCTAACAATGCCCCTAATGCACCATAATCATCATCATCATCAAGCTCATCATTACTATAATAGGATTGAGATGATGTAGTTACCTCATCATTTTTTTCATCATCTAGGAATGCCATGAAGCAAAGGTTGGTTGCTCCTTTATCATCGGACACCTCCTCATTTGATTCACTGTCATCATCCCACGTAGCCTTCAATGCCTTCTTTTTAAAAGGCTTGGTTAGTTTGTTAAGGCGATGACATTCATTCCTCATGTATCTCAGTTTGTTGCATTCATAGTAAATGGTTTGATTTCTTCGTGGATTGTCCTTTCGGTTGAAGTCCCTTCTTTGCTTGAATGGCTTCTTGCCATCCTTTTCAAGCTTCTTCTTCTTCATGAGAAAGTTCTTGACACATTTGGAGAGAAAGGCCACCTCGTCATCAATATCCCTATCACACTCAGCCCATACCTGGGGTAACATGCTCCCGTAGCATGAGTATACACGTCTCTGTATTAAGTGGTGAAAGACTAGGTAAACGCGTAGCGTTCATACATCATATATCAAGCATTGTAATCAATCAACCACCTCCTCATACAGACCATCATAACATACATTTCCAATACATGCAATACGAATGTAGTTATGCCTAGCATTCTTCCTCCTCTACCTCATTTCACTCATTCACTCTTATTTTCCTATAATTGTGCACATTCCTTTCGCACATACTGGGTCCCTGTAGGTACCGATACTCATCTCCCGAAGGAGGGCATATAAACATGTGGTGCTTTGCACCCGTTTCCTACTGTAGGTCTCGAGACTCATCTCCCATAGGGAGGGCATTCATCTAATTGATTCCTTAAAGGAATCCCATCATCATTATTGACCTAGTATGCCCAAAGCTTAGCTCTGCACTCATCACCCTCTCTTTCTTTTCTTTCTTTCCTTTCCTTTCATTCAACACCATGCATGCTATGAACGTGTTCATGCACGATGATTCATAATATGTGCTCATACCATTATAAGGACGCAATAGAAAACATCGTAGCAATCACATATCCTCACAAGCATCAATTCCATACCGTACTCCGGTCTTATGAAGGGAAAACAAACCAAACATCATCAATAGCATATATAACTAACATTTACCAGACAACCACTAAGGACTTGATCCCCAAGCATCAATTTCTTAGCCATACTTGGCTCAGAAGCAAAAGAAAAGTGGATAACATAAACTAGCACAAACCTATGGTAAGAAGACTTCTAAAGCAATCCCGTAGTCCCGTTACTATCGACCACTATCGTCAATTCTTGGCTCTCATGCTATCTCGGCACTTAAGAACTTTGATTCTAATATTTAGGAGGGTTTAAGAAAAGATAAGGGTTATAGAAAATTAAGAAAGCCTTAATACTTATCCATTGACTGGTCAATTTAAGTCGCGTACGGCTGTACGGATATTAGTACGCTCATACCGACCAAAATACCCTGACAAGCAAAAACTCATGCGAGGGACGGTACGCCCATACCATATTTGGTACGCCTGTACGTCCACAATCCACCTGAAAAACCCAATTTCCTGTGAGTACGCGTACGGCCGGACCACCCTCAGGTACGCATCAATACATATATACATATGCATACATCCTACCAATCATATACATCCATAGTACAACAACCAGGGTCTTTAACGCGGGTGTGACAGTCCCCTTCACTTGTGAAAGAGGTATCTTCTTCTTTTGATGCCTTGAGTGTAATCCCTCTCCACTTGTCTTCCTCTACCCCTTGCTTAAGGGTAATCTCATGTTTAAGATAGATAAAATGACATGCCATAGTTGAGTGAATGTTCATATACCCTTATGCGAGCAAATGATTGTTCAATGGATACATGTATCAAAATTAATTATCAGACTAGAAGAGATATATTATTTGAACTTTTGATTTAAGAAAAAAATGTTGTATATATCCATTGTAGGATGATTAATGGATCCCAATCAAATAAGAGATTTATTAATCATTTTACGAGTGTATGTTTCATCAAATCAAGTGTGACAAAAATAGCGAAAGCAATCCTATTTTTCAATTTTCAATTTTTTTTAGTTTATATGAAAAGTTTATAAGCATGATATCTCATATTCAAAATTAATAATTTTCTTCAACTCTTTGCATCAATATTACTGAAATTTTTCTCGAAATAAGATCTCTATAAAAGAAACTATAAACAATTAACTTACAAAAATGAGAAGTAATCAATGTTCTCATATTCAACGTAGGATAATATTTGCTTATTCAGTGAATCAACAATAAATTACAAAGAGATTGAAAATTCTCTTGATCTAACCCATAAAATAATCATTCATCATATAGACTCATTATAAGAAAATTAATCATGTAAAAAAAATAAATGAAAAATATAAGATAAAAATTTTACCAAATAAAATAGATGGAAGATATAATTATTAGTAAACATTAACCTTAAATTAGCAAAATGTGAGTATTAAAATTGTTAGTAGTCTATCAGAAGAACTTATCCACCCCCACCCTGTGATTAATAGTAGAGTCAAGGCTAGAGCTCACCAACTCTCTTGTTGAATTCATCCTTATCTAAAAATGTTGTATTGTCTCTATTATCATCATTGTTGCTATTTGTAGTCGTCAACAGTATTTCTATTGGTGCTTCTTCTTCTATTGTTTTTCTTAATTTTTATTTGATTTTATTTTTAATGTTTTAAATCGATGTATTTTTTATGTTATATGATTTGATAAATATATATATGTATATAGTATATATATTATGTGATGTATATATATATATATGTATGATAGATATATATATAATAGATATGTGTATTTAACTATTTTTATAAGATGATATATAAATAATTTATATTTTCTAATAATTAGTGGCTGACGATGGTAAAAAGCGATAATGAGTAGTGGCAATTTCAATAATGACAATTTTCAATGTAGTTACCAAGGCAATGCATTACAAAATATTAATTTTTGTATAGAAGATCAAATCAGAGTATTAAAATTAATTTTAACTAAATATGATCTTATTTTAAAATTTGAAAAGAAATTAACAACTTCTTTTAAGATGAAACATTAAAAAGTGATTTTTGCTAATTAGCGATTTACTTAATTATAAATAACACTTTTAATTTGATTGATTCATTCAATTGATTAATATTTATAATTTAGGGTTTTTTATTATTTTAATTGATAAAAAAAATTATGATTAATTATTTATATGTTCAATTTAAACTTTATATGATTATATTAAATTGATTAAAAAATCATAATTAGTTAAATATATAAAATGCAGGAAGATATGCAATGTTCTGTTAGTGGTGATTATTAAACTCACTAATAAGTTATAATTAGATGTATTTTGTAATTACTTTATGAATATGTTTAGTTTAGCTGGTAAACAATATCGGTAGAAAGGAAGAAATTGTCAAAAAAGAACATTGCTTGCTAGTGCTATCAAGGAGAGTTCCACCGAGGACTATGAGTTGATTAGAATACTGAGGTTAAGGAGCAAGCCCCATATCAAATCAATATACAAACACTACAAGGAAGTTTCTGGCAAAATCATCCATGGATGTCTTGTAGCCGATCCACATTATTCATTGATTTTTGTAGTTTGGATTTAACCAATGATCTTTCTTGCCATCTTGAAAAGAAAAGTGCCTCTGCGGTGGTGTGCGTACTTCCATGGATTTCTCTGGCAACTCTTTCCACTTTCTTGATTTTATTGTATGTACGGCTACATGGAAGCATCACCACGGTGTTGCTACTCGGGTAATGAAAGAAGCACAAATTGGTATTCGTGGTGCAAATGTGAATGAGATTATACTATTCAACAAGATTCATATTCTTAGTTTAAGCTTTCTGTTGTATTCAGCTAGCTCTTGCTTAAGAAAATCAAGCTACAAGTAAAATTTCTAACCAAAATGCATCAAGTCATAGGTTTCCTTTATCACAGTAACGGAATGAGAAATTATTATATGATTTGGGTTTGTATGAACCCGTTAATAATAGAGTGGCACATCGATTTTTATTAAACATACAATATCATTGTATTATTAAGAATTTCATGCTTCTAGGTAATGAACCCGGAGCATCCCCCAAGAATTTTTTATAAGAAGATATCAGGTTGCTCCATTTTCAAGACTTTCAGTTAAAAGATAAATAAAATAAACATTACTACTACTACCACTACCAGTCAGAAAACTTTCCACACCAGATAGCATTAGAGATGGCATAAAACAGGGGAACATGTCATGTCTCAAATCCAGACCAGGGAATTTGAAAATAAAGCCTTATAACATGGAAACACCAATTCAGGAAACCATTATTGATCGATGAGTTTATTACTCTCGGATATTGAGACAGTAAGTTCAGTCCTCCTTTCCAAGCAGTGCAAGGAGGAAAGCCTTGTAATCACCTGAAGTTTCCTTGGCAACTGCATGATCAAGAGGCACGTTGTTCCTCTTGTAGTAGAGTTCCTTGATATCTAACAGATCTTTCTCTGCCCTTGTGACAATTAAGCGAGTGATGGCATCCTCATCGGTCCCAATCTTTTTGATTGCGTTGCGCAAAACCTGTAGCACAAAGCAGCCCAGTTTAAGTCGATGCTTTGTGATGGAAAATTTGTCTGTGATAGAAGTGAGATCTAATTTAGGTCACATGGATTTTCACCTTTTCGTAGTATTTGATTGGTTCATTCATGCACCGAATTGCTACTCGAAGCAAGCTTTTGAATTGATTATCAGCAGGTTCTCCCAGCAAAGCCTATTCAACGAAAATGGTGGTGAAATATAGGTTACTTGGGCAGATTATCTGACAAATAGCATCCAGTTCTTGCCAGGTTCGGGAAGTAGAGAATACCTTGGTAATGGAAGTTCCCTGATGATCTTTGAAGTTATTGAAAGTAGCCATGAGCTGTGTTTTGCTCCTTGTGGTGAGGATCCTGATAACTTCTTCATGATTAAATGCCTTGTCCTTGATGGCATCCTGAAGGATGTCAGCTTCTGATTTAGCCAGTCTTGCATTTATCTCACTACCTTCATATCTAAATGCAGTCACCAACCCAACCAAGAGCTGCAAGACAACCATATCCCATCAAAACACTCGTTGTGAGAGCTTCACTCTCTGAAAGGATTTAGCCAGCTCCAAACAGAATTAGTCTCATCCTAGTGAGCGGTTCGAACCGGAAATAAAGGAAAGGACTAGCATCATCTAAAATGCACCCGTGACTGTAAGTAACAAACCTTCCTGATATCGCCAGTGGTATGAGCGGCCACATCTTCTTCCAAGGAATGCTTAAAGCGAGCCTGGTAGGCCCTCCTGATAGTCAAGAGCTCCTCTGCAGATCGGACACAAGCAATCTCAACAATCACATGGTAATCACCAGATTTCCTTAAAGCAACATTAGCCAACACTGCATCTCTATCTTCTGGGTCCAATATCCACCGATACATAGCCCTCTGCAAGTTCACAAATAAATCAAACATCATCGATACGGTGTACCTTCGCATGGGAAATAGCTAGGAAGATGTCGATATAAAGAGATGAACATAATGACGACAATGACCTCAAAATCTCCACTCAGCTCAGACTCAAGACGCTTGACAAGTTCTTCTTGGTAAAGGTCGGAATAAGCCTGTCTGATTTGCTTTCTTTGAGCTGCATTTCTATGTCCAAGAACCGAAATTACAGCCTTCTCGTTCGTACCCCATCCTGTCAAATTTAATCACCATAAAACATGTCAATATTTGTTCCTCTCAGAAAGTCCTTGGCACTGCTACGAGCATCTTCCCATATAAATGAAGATGAAACAAAACAGAAAGAATCAAAAATCAACAGAGATTCCAGAACAACTGAATGCAAATATACGTTTATACTTGATTCTCAGGCTCGTCAAGTCACATTAAATTTGTACCACGAATACTAGAGTTAGATTATTTGCAAAAAATGGATAAAATAAAATTGACATAAAAGGGTGAACCTTGGAAAGCCTTTCTGAGATTCTCTGCATCTGCTACAATAGAAACATTTTCAGGAACAACAAGGGTAGCCATGATTTCAGAACACAAACTGGTTTCTCTCTGTTTTCTTCTTGCGAGCAAAGGAGGGTGTTTTCTATGGCTTATTTATGGCTAAATTTCATTTCCTTCAAGGGGGACTGTGAATAATATAATATAATATTCAGTAATCAGCATATATATATATATATTTTTTTTTTTTTGATAATGTGCTTGCGCTCCCCTAATCCTGGAACCTATGACCCGATCCCAAGGACCATAGGCGGGTAAATCCGGATCTGATCTCAGTCAACAAGTGCGAGTATTGGTTCCTGGCGCAAAGTCCAGCAGGGCTTACAAACCTTGTTGCTCCTCCCTTCCCCTAGGGACTTACAAACCAAGATGCTCCCCCCACCACTCGAACCCGCAACCTAGTACCATCCGTTCCAGGCCCTTACCGCTAAGCTACTCCGTGGGGGTAGTAATCAGCATATATTGAAATGAGAAGTGGTGAGTATGTTTTGTCTGGGCAGCAATGTGAAGGCGAGGAAAGCGAGGCAGGGTAGCCCACCAACTCTGTCAGCCTGTTTTGGAAAATGTACATTTTATTTCCGTTTTTACCCATTTCTAGATTTTGTTACTTGTAATTAGTACTGTTAATATTGTATTAAAAACATTATTTCATTTTAAAAATCGTAATGATAATTATAAATATCGAGTATTGATTCCACGTCAGCTCATGATACCCTTTAAAGAGGATGGTAGTTGGCAGGAGCAGGGGAGCTTGCCATTTTCTCTTTTATCTATCATTATTAACTAGCTCTTTATCGCTAATTAAGATGTAATTAGCAAAAGATGATGTGTAGGCCCCGCCCTCCATATTTACAATTACAAAGTGAGGCTGTTCTTGCAATTAACGCCAATATCATGCATTTGTTTAATACATTATTTATTAATTATTTCAATATCATCCAAATTTTAGGTTTGATGTATATAATAATTAGTTAATATCAATACAATAAATGAATATAATTTGGTCATTTTCTCCAAAAAAAATAATAAGAAATAAAAAGCAATCCGCAGAGGATGATGTCGTTTAGCGCTTGCATGCTGCCACGTTTCAGAAATATGGTTTATTCATTATTCAAATTTTATGTATTGTTTGATCTACGTCATACGTTATATAATTTTATGGTCAAACAAACCTAAAATTTAGATAATGTTATGATGGATTGCAAACTGAATATCGAATTAATAATAAACCAAAGGAATTCATGTATCCTTAAACATGCTTTTCCCCTAAATTTTATTTCTTTAATTTTTAATATTACTATGATTTGCCATTGACAAACTTCTCCAAGCAAAAGTTGAAAATGAAGGTCAACCTTATCACTCTAATAAATAAATTTATTATTTTAATAAAATAATTAATATGTTATTAAAAATTAAAGATTAACAATAAAGATATAATAAAAATATTATATTTATATTTATATTTTAAATAAAATAATTTATTTTTTAATTTTATGAAATTAAAAATACATTTATTAATTTGAATAAATAAAATATATAATTCTTGTTCATTACGTAGACAATGACATAAGCATTATATCTTTCATTTAATAAAAAATTAAATTTTACAAAAGAAGGAAAGCAACCCCAACTTGGAAAAAAGAAAAACATTTTTAGAAGCATCTAAAAATTTAATAAACAGATTTATGCAAACTACAACTTAAAAGAAATATAAGAGAGGGTAATAAAACTAGCCTTCAATTGATCATGAGGAAGATGACAATTAATGTCCAATTATTTCATCCTCTTATAAAAAATAAGATTGAAGTGATATGTAAGACAACTTTCTTATCATAATGAAGAGGAATAGGAGATTGTAAAGAAATGTGCAAATTATATAACAAATAAGAGATTCAAGAAGTTCATAAACCATAGCAACCATGCTTAAATATTTACATTTAGTCGAAGAATGAAAAACAATAGATTGTTTCTTACTCTTTCAAGAAATAAGAGCATTGTCTAGAAAAATACAAAGCTAGTCCTAGATCAACAATTGTTAAGGCAAGAGCCTCAATCAGAATCATAAAAAACACACAACTAAAAAGTATTTGAAGTAAGAAAGAAAGAGCCTTGAGACATATTATATTTAAGATAACGTAAAACATGAATAGCAAAATCCTAATAAAGCTTACATGGATGAGCCATATATGACTAAGATAATGGACCAAAAAGCAAATTTCAGGACAAGTCAAGTTGGTATATAAAAAGCGACCAATAAGTCTATGAAATTGATAAGGATTAATAAATTCAACAGTAATAGAAGGAAATTTAATATTGATAGATAAAGGGAAAGAAGCCAATTTGTAACCAATGAGCTTTATATCACATAAGAGATCCATGATATATTTTTATTGATGTAACAATAAACTAGCAATAAATTGATAAAATTCTAGACCAAGAAAATAATGAACAAGATCCAAATCCATGATAATGAACTAATCATCAACGAAAGCCCTAATAGTTATGAGATCATCAATATAACTGCCAATAACCAAAACATCATCCTTGTAAACTAATATAATAGTAAAATGACCCAACTAAAAATAAGTAAAAAGATAGTGATTACATGAAGATTGATAAAAACCAATAAATACCAGAGAAGAAGTAAAAGTTTTATTACATTGGCGATAAACTTATTTCAATCCTTAAAGAGACTTGTGCAATTAATGAATAATAATAGGTATAAACCTCTTCCTCAAGTGTGTCATGTAAAAAAGCATTATTTACATCAAATTGATGAATAAACCAATTATAGGTAATAGCAAAAACAAATAAAAGATGCATAGTCATAAGTTCAATGACAGATGAAAAACTATGAGTATAATCAAGCCCTTATACTTGGTTATATAGCTTTTAGCAACTAAGGGGGCCTTAAAAGCAATCGAGAACACCATTATATTTAAGTTTCATCTTATAAATCCACTTTGACCTAATGAATTTCTTCCTACTAAGTAAAGAGGTCAATGTTTAAGTACCATTACACTTTAAAGCATCAAGTTTAAGTTGTATAGTAATAACCCACTCAAGAAGTAACAAGCATTAAAATAACAACTATGTTAAAAAAAAGGAGTATTTAGAGTAAAAGCAAGACATATAATATGAGAAGGCATAACATAAGAAGAAAAGGATAAAGTAAAGGATAAGAAGAAAGAATAGTATAAAAGGAAGATAAATGAGATAAATAAGGAAAATCAACATAATAATCTTAACACCAAGTTAGAGGATAAGAGCATAAGTACTACATTATAATACAAAATCAAGTGAAGATGGAGAACAAGAAGAAGAAGGAAGAAGGGATGAAGGAAGAGCAAGTGGAAAAGAAGATAAGGTAAATGAGAGAAGACATTCAAAATTGATAAAGCTAAAATGAGTGAAGATGAGGTAGGAGAATAATACTAAAACAAAAATTGATCCTTGTGAAAATGACATCATAATAAACAAAACATTTTACATACTTTAATTGAAAAATTTATAGCCTTTAGTGCCTTGAGCATAACCTAGAAATACAAATTTAATATCTTAAGGCTCAAGCTTATCTTATAAGGAAAAAATATTAGTGGTTAAATAAAGACATTTAAAAGTCATAAGAGAAGCATAATTAGGAGACTTATAATATAACACCTCATATGGACTTTTCCAATTAAGAATCTCCATAGGAAGATAATTGATAAGGAAATTCATAGTTAACAAACACTCAATTTAAAAAGACTTTAGATAATACAACTCAAAATAAAGAGCATGGGAAACATTTAACAAGTGATAATGTTTATGCTCCACTAATACCATTATGTTATGGAATATGATCCCATGAGCAAGAAAAGAAGACTTTAAAGTATTATTAAGCAACTCACTCTTATTATTAGAATAAATAGTTCTAATTAAGATATTAAATTGATTATTAATTATGATCAAAAACTGAATCAAAGTATAAGGAATAATAATCTTATTAATTAAGATATAAGTCCATGTAGCATAAAAATGGTCGTCAAGAATGGTTAAAAAATGTTAACCTCTTAACAAGGTAAGAACAAAGTAAAGACCCCCTGTATTCATGTGAATGAGATAAAAAGGCATAAAGGAAGACGAAACAAAAATATGAAAACTAAGTCAATATTGTTTGGTTATTAGATAAACTTCTCAAACCATAAATGAATTAAGAGAACAAGATGATATAAAAGGAAGATCAATAAGTATAGAATAACTAACATAACCAAGTTATTTATGACATATATAAGGATTATGACAAATATGAGAAACATTGGCATAAAAAATAATCTTTATTCATAACAGGTAAATAAGAGGATATGATATTTATAAAGGAATCAAATAAAGAAGTATTAAAAGAATTTGAATCCAAGAAATACAAGCCATTGCTCCATTTACTAATGACTAGAATTTCCTTAGTCTTTTAAGGCTTGAAATAGGCAATGAAGAGGATACAAAATTAGTTTAATTTGATTAAAGGAGAGCAACCTATGGAAAGATAACAAATTATATTTAAAAAAATGAATATATAAGACATCATATAAGATAAAGTTAGGGGTTAAAGGAATGTTGCCTACACATACTACTTGGTTAAGTGTTCTATTAAGTAGATGAATATTAAAAGTATGAGATAAAATATGAACTAAAGTGAAAAAATAAGATTTGGTATCATATGATCTATAACTCCATTATCAATGATCTATGAACCAAAATTATTATTCATCATATAGTTTAAAACATGAAAAAGAAATATACTAGTATAATAAGAAAAACTATCAGTATTGCAGCTTTCAAGAGAAGATTCTCAAGAAACTATAATTGTGGCAAGAAAGAAATTACCAACTAAACCATTATGAAGTACATATTTTCCTTTAAAAAATTTAACCATCTCATCATATTGTATCATGTAGCTAACTTGGAAGATGAAAGGATACTTTGACCATATTCTTTTCTCCATCCTTAAAGTTACCAATTAAGGAAACTAACTAATTTGAAATAATTTTCCTTATAATAACCATCCATATTACAATAAACACAATGGAGTTTCATACCTTAACTAACTCTATACACATTTTCTTTAATATCTCATCAAAAGGTTTATAATTGAGCAAATAAGGCAATAGTTTCAACACTAGATAAACTAACTAAAGAAATACTACATTGTTTTTCAATACTCAAGTCATCGAGTAAAATTTATCCATAGTTGGAAGAGGATCCAATAATAAAATTTGATCTTTTATAGACTTATAGTCATTATTTAACTCAAGTAAAAACTACATTAGTTATGTTGTTTAAACAATAACAAATACCTCTTGCATAACATCATAAGAACAAGTAGAAATAGCCTACCAACACATCAATTCATCTTAAAGCTTCTTCAATTTTGTATAATATATCATTATTGAATTATTTCTTAGTATTAACAATGAAATCTCTCTTTGAACTTCATAAATCAAAGGACCATTACTCTCATCATAATATTGCACAATTTCCTTTGTAAGTTTTATGTATTACAGATATAAGAAAAGATTCAATAAAATCCTTAGCTAATAAATTAAGAATTCATGAAGTCATCATATAATCACACCTTATTCATAGCTTATAAGTTTTAAAATTTTTATTTAGCATAGAAATATATCCATTAATAAACCTTAATTTCAAATTTACCCCTATTATAATCTTTATAACATAACTCTAGCTTAAGTAAATATTTCTAGTTAAAGTTATGCTAATAAGAATCATCCATGAATTATTTGACTAATGTAAGATGTATTAATCATCATTATTGACATAATTCATTAATCTCTCATGATATATTAAGATTGTGGATGAACTAGCTTTTCTTACATTAATTGGTGTAGCCATTTCTTAAAACATATAAGAGAAATTAAGAATAAAATTTGATTAATGCAAGAATTAAGAAGTTAATAGAATCAAAATTTCAGCCCTAGAGGAAATGCTTTGATACCATATAATTGAGCATAAGGATAGTTTCTTTCATCTAATGAAAAATTATGTATTATAGAGGAAGGAAAGATCAAATTGTATTTTATTCACTATATATATTTTTTTTTTCTATTTTTACTAAAATAACCTTTAGTATAAAACTAACAAAACTATTGACATAATTAAGACTTTGTAATAGTAATTTAGTTATTAGTCGAAATCCTATAGTTTTGTACTTTGATAGCTTTGTGGATTTGGTTGTTATCTTAGAAATGTAATTTGTTATAGTTGCATGATTAGAAGTATGGTGGTTTACTAAATTTAATTTAATTTTTAAGCTATAGAAAAGTAATTGTAAAACATGTTATATAAAGTAGAATTTGATCATTGAAATATACATCCCTCTTGATTACATTTCACTCTTTAGAAAAGACTTTGTATTTTACACTCTTCCGCTCTTAGAAAATTGTATTGGAGCTCTAAAACTCTTAAAGGATCTAAAAAATCTTATAGCTAGTGGTATTCATCTTGGTAATACCAACAATTGTAAAAATAGTAGAACTTGAAAAGTATATTAGCTATGATACAATGAGCTCCCATATTCTAGTTCCACTCTTCACTAGTGATAATTACCAACTCTAAGAAGTAAAAATGAAGTTGTATCTTAGGTCACTTATATTTAGAATGTTGTTGATGATGATAAAGATCCTCCACCACATGAAGACAATCTTACTATAAACTAAATATGACATCATAAGGAACAAGTCATGAAAAAGGATAAGGCACTTACAATTTTCCATGTTGGAGTTGCTGATCATATTTTCATAAGCGTCATGGCATTTAAAACTAATAAGGAGGTTTGAGTACCTAAAAGTTTAGAATGAGGGAAGTAACAGAGTTAAATTGATTAGGACTATAACTTCAAAAAGGGAACTTATAAATTTAAAGATGAAAGAGATAAGGATAATTAAATAGTATGCTACAATGATGTTGGATTTAATTAAAAAAATGTGCTTAGTTAGAGCACAAGTCAACCAAAATAGCATTGTTGAAAAAATCATTACCATCCTTCTTGATTAATTTAAATCAAAGATTTATGTTATTAAGGAAGCTCACAATTTAAACAAGATTACTATTGGAGGCCTGATCTATATATTACATGTTCAATAGTAGAGTGTTAGTCCTAAAAGCAATGGTCAAGAAGGGATGAATTGACAAATTTAAAAAATTTAAAACAATTTTAGCAAACAATTTTCAAAACTAGCAAAATACTTTTGAAATTAGTAAACTAAAATAAACTTTAGCAAGCTATTTTATCAAAATCAAATCAATTCAAAAATAAATCAAAGTTACGAAAATAACTTGATTAATTTTTGAAAACTCTCCTTTGAAAAATAATGAATAGATTAACTAAAAATCCTTTTTATAAGAAGCCTTTTTAAAATAAACCAATTAAAAATAACAAGCTAATAAATGAGAAGAAGAGAAGAGAATGGTAGACACATGATATATAATGGTTTGGCCTAAATGCCTACATTCATCCTCTCAAAACCAATGTTTGAGGCTCTACTAAAAGAACAAGTTTTCAAAGGCTAACTTAAAACCTTTATAACAAAATTTTTCAATTAGCTAACTTGCAATCTCTTCAAGTTTTCAGCATGCTAACTTGGCAACCTCTTTAAGTTTTTAGCAACCTAACTTGATAACCTTTACAAGTTTTTAGCCGGCTAATTTGTTATCTCAAGTTTTCATAAGCTTACTTATAACTCTTTAAGTTTTCAATAAGATTAACTTGATAATCTCTTACAATCAACGAATGATTAAATAATAATAATCCCCACACCTTTACAAAATATATTGAAAAGATTAAGAATAGATTTTCAAATAAAGCTTAGAGAAATACTTTTAAAGATGTATATAAATTAAATTCTTTTTGTTCTCTTATATGTTGTGTTCATATTTTTTAACTTCAAAACTCATGTATTTATAACTAAAAAATATGATCATTATTTTCCAAATACATAGAGTATAAAAATGTAAATTAATCAAATCCAATATGTAAATATCTTTTGTTACATGAAATCAACAAGCTAATTTACATGATAGATAGATTATTATCAATTTTGATTTTTAAAAACTTACCATTTTTAGAATATCTAAAAATTATTTTATTAAAAGAGGAAAATTTATATTTTGAAAGATATTAGATTTGAGCTTCATAAGGAACATATTCTTAAAATTTTCTTAACAAAAATTCTAAAAAAATTCCTTACTAAATAGATCTTCCAAAAAACTCCTTAAATTGCTCCATGATATGTGTTGAAGAGCTTCCAAAAATTATAGCTGATTTGATCGAATTCTAAAAGATAATATAATATATTTCCTTCCATGTAAATAGTTAATATATTTGATTTTTGCAAAATCAAATAAATCAAATATACTATAAAGTATTTTAGAAACAAATAAAGTTAGAAAAAAACTTTAAGAGATAAGATAAATATCATTAAAAAATTTGAAATAATCTCAATAAATCACTTAGATAATTTCTAAAAATAATGAGTCAAATTATTTAATTTCAAGCAAAAAGATATTTACTAAGTAAATAAATTATCCATATTAAAACAAATAATCAATAATCATGTGAAAACAAGAGTTAACATGATTTAATAAAATCAATTATCCATTAAGAACAGAAAATCACATGAATCAAAATAAGTATATAAAAGATCAGAATTATTAAATCCAAAGTATAGTGCTAACAAAATCATATTAACAAAAATTACTTCAATTAATTAAACACACACTTAACAATAATCAATTTTTGACATTCATCAAAATCGAAAAGTCAACATAGAGATCAAGTATGATATCTAAAGATAGAGTTGAAGGTACTTTCCAAGCAAACATAATTCTAAATTTATGCTTATCAAAGTTAAAAGTAATTATAGATATGAGAAATAGTCAAAAGAAAAAATTTCAACGTGTTCCCATTGTAAAAAAAGAAAATCATTTTGAAAGTAAGTGCTAAAAAATTACTAAATATAGCAATTGTAACAAAATTGGTCACATAAGTAAATCTTATAGGAAAAAGGCTTCAAAATAGGTACAAATATTATGACCAGTTGAGGTTAAGTAGCATGCAAATCTTACAAACGATAGTGTAACTAAAGAGAATCTTTTCATGGCCATAACTTTCAAAGCTAAATTAGAATATAAATGATGACTTCTCATTACAATAATCAAACAATTATTAATTTACATTATTTTTATAACTTGAACCCCTCTCATAAAACCACAATCTAGTTAAGAAATGGAGATACTCTTAAATTTACAAGAAGAGTTATAGTACTTGTTTATATTAATTCTAACAATAAATATATTCATATATTCATGATATGTTGTATGTATCTAGTTTGGCATAAAATTTACTAAATATAAGAGAGTGAACAAGGAATAGTTGTAAGCTAGTTTTTCAAAGATGCATGCACTATAATTGATAAACATGAGCATGTTCTAATCATGCCAATGGTGCATGATAACTTTATGATCATTTTTAATTCAATATCTTCTATTGCTTGTTAAGCCTTAACTAATAAATATTAGCTTTTTCATAAGAGTGCTAATGGTGCATGATAACTTTATGATTAATTTTAATTTAGTATGTTCGATTACTTATCAAGCTTTAACTAATAAATCTTAGCTTTTTCATAAGATGTTTAGGCATGCTAAATTTAAAGCACTTAAACTAATGTTTGAAAAAGACTTAATTATTGATTTACCATAAATCATTAATGTTAAAAATGTGTAGAAAATCATTTTCAAATTAAGCATATTGCAAAGTTATAGAAATATTAGTTTTAGGGCGCATGAATATATATGGACTTATGCAAACACCTTTTTGAGTTAAAATTATTATTTCATCCTTTTTATCAACAATTTCTCTCAAATGACATGGATTTATTTCTTGAAGGAAAAATCATGGCTCTTGTGATATTCTAGAAGTTTAAGGCATTTGTTAAGTACTAAATAGGATTAAAGATTAAAGTTTAAAGCTCAAACAATAGAGTTGACTATAGCTCTCAAAAATTCTATGAACAATATAGCATCCAACATCAATTTTCAATTTGTTACTCTCCATAGTAGAATGGAGTGTGCGAAAAGAAGAATGTAACCCTTCTCAATATGGCTAAGTGCATGCTTTATGAAAAGAAGATGCCTAAAACCTTATGAGGAGAACATGTCAGCATATGTATATACTTACAATTGGCTTTTAATAATTGTTATAAATAAGAAGACATTATTTAAAGCTCTGTATGGCTTTAATCCAAGTACTAAGCATCCCAAGGTGTTCAGTTCTATTTATTATGTGCACATTCTTGATGTCAAAAGAGATAAGTTGTCTACAAAAGCTAAAAAAAAGGATTTTTCTTGGTTACAATCCTAATTTAAAGGGTTTTAAGATATTTGATATAAAATCTAAAAAGTAATGGTTAATAAGGATTTGAAAATCAATGATTCATTTTGGAATTGAGATAAAAAGGAAATTGATGGCATTTCTACTTTAGAATTTTATAAATGTAGTAATTCAGTTACCAAAGAAGAAGCTATCATTGAAAATAAGTTTGACATTGTTGAAGTTGATAACGATGAAGATGGTCTTGTACAATAAACCAAAAGTTTGACAAAAGTCTATATAAATTATGATGCTAAAATCATGGATCCATCAAGCTACTTTAAGGTATGTAAGCATGAAGTTTAGAATAACGTTATAAAGGAGGAGCCAAATAATATAGAAAAGAATCAAACATGGAGTTTAATGAATAAACTAGCTAATAAGAAAGTAAGTAAAGTTAAATGAGTGTATCACACAAAATTGAATGTTGATGGAAATCTTTATAAGCATATTCCCAACAACTAAGTGATGATTATCTAGATACATTCACTTTAATTACCATGTTGGATATTATCAAGTCCATTCTTACATTCATAGCTCAATTTAGGCTTAATATTTTCCATCATGATGTCAAGTCAACCTTTTTTTAATGGAATTCTAGAAGAGGAAATTTATATTGAATAACTTAAAGGCTCTATTCATGATGATAACAAGGTGTCCAAGTTCCATAAAGCATTGTATGGCATGAAGTAAGCTTTAAAGACTTAGAATTGTTGAATTGATTCTTCCTTACACGATTTTGGATTTAGAAGGAGAATCAATGATATCACACTCTATATCCAAGGTAATTCTACTAAAAACTTGTTATTATTATTGTGTATGTAGATAATTTAGTGATAGTATGCAAAAATATATCACAAGACTCTATATCAAGGTAATTCAAAGTTCTATTGTGTAATGAATTTGAAATGGCTAATCTATGAAATCTCGAGTTTTTTTAGGTTTGAAGATAACTCAAATTGTTGATGGCATTTTCATATCATAAAAATCATATGCTAAAAGTTTGCTTGAAAAGTTCTCTAAGGATAAATACAAACCTATAAACATATGAATTCCTATGAATGAGAAATTCAAGATGAAAATACCACTGATGCCTTTTTGTATAGAAGCTTACTTGGAAGTTTGCTGTATCTTACAAACTTAATACCTGATGTAATGTTTACAATAAGTTTGCTTTCAAGGTTTTGTTTTAATTGATATGAAATGGGAGCATGAGGAGATAATGGTTTTGTTTTATGATAGCAAATTTGTAATTGTTATGGTGAAAAATCTAATTTATCATGGAAAAATAAAGCACATAAAAGTTAAATATCATTTTTTACATAAAGTTGAAATTGCTGATGAAATCAACTTAGTTTATTATAGAATTGATGACCAAATTATAGATGCATTCACCAAAGCATTGCCTAAGGAAAATTTCAATTCTCTATTAACTAAAATTAAAGTCTCAAACTAAAGTCTCAATGAGGAGTGTTAACATAATTAAGACTTTGTAATGACACTTTAGTTGTTGGTTAAAATCTTATGATTTTGTACTTTAACAGCTTTATGGATTTGATTGTTATCTTGAAAATGTAAATTGTTATCATTGTCATACTTAGAAGTATGGTGATTTACTATTTAACTTGTTTTGTGAAATTTATTTAAAAGTTGTTGAAAAATGGTTATATAAAACAAAATTTGATCAATGAAATATATATCCTTCTTGATCACATTTCGATCTTTAAAGAAAAACTTTGTCCATTCGTAATGAAAACAAGCTACTATAATACATATAACTCTACATATGATACTTATTGTGAATGAAAAATATATATAAGTTGAGAAATTTATTTTATGTCATGTGATAGTACTTGCTTTCAACCATTTAGCAATTGAAAAATTTTTTATATGGACACTTTTAAAAAATCTTCATTAAATTTACGTAAAATAATTTTTAAATTGATGTTTGAATGAAATTTTCATTTTATATGTTTTTTCTATCAAATTAGAATATGCAAACACACTATACTATTTATGTTTGTTGGTTTTGTTTAAATTATACTGATATTGATATAAAAATGATTAAAAATTGTATTTATATTGAAAATTTAAATTGAAATATATTTTAAATTTAATATAAAAAATTCGACACAATTCATTTGATATAATTAATTTATATTAATATTATTAATTAATTCAATATATTTAATATAAAATATCTCACATAATTTAAAATAATAAAATCATTTGATGATAATAAAATCATTTGATAAAAATAAAATCAAAATAACATATTTTAAATATTTCATGTAAGATGAATTAACCTATTAAATTCATCTTATATATCCTATTTAAATTAAATTAACATACCAACTCATAAAAATAATTCAATTAAAGCTATATAATATTGGTATTAGATTACGGAGCCAGAAGTCACTCGTAGTTAACATCCATAAAGCCAGAGACACATGTAATACCAGAAAGGAAGCCAAGCTACCAGACGTATCGGTGAAGTAAACCAACAATTACTATTTATTCAAATGAGTTGATGATAATAATATTAATATCAGATGTGCTTTTATTAATTAGCAATATAATGGCTACACATACGTGTCTTGAGTGTTGCCTTGATGTCATCAGGGGGAGAAATTGATGACGTGGACAATAAATATTATTTGAAAATCGTGATGATAAATAAATTTCACCAAATCATTAGTTGTTTCTTATTCAAAGAAATCTGATAAATAATTAATTCTTAAACATTTAGTTCTGTAGACCATGTGCAAACAGGGACTCCATGGTCCAATGGATAAGGCGCTGGTCTACGGAAGTCGTTCGCTTTTCATATTTTGTTTTTTAAGCTACTTTATTTTTTATGTATTCAGCCCAAGGCTACATACTATGCAGCCTTTTCTCTCATTCTGTTGGGTCTAAGATTACCAAAGGCCTTTTTTAAAAATTTAACATAATTTACTTTAAGTTTATTATTTTTTAAATAAAAATCAGCCAACATTGCTATAAAATATGTCGTTTTTATAATAATCTCGTTAACAAATCACCAAATATAACATATCAAGAAAAAGGATATTTAGAAAACCACTTAATATGATAAACTAAAAAATCAAAAAAATAGGAAAAAGTTGTTTTCAAAAAAATGGAATAATCAATTAAATAACATTAATTAATTATTTTAGGAGGAAGTTGAAATGAATTAACGTGTTTCATGATTTGTACCGTCTTCCTGAGAAACTCCCTCCACGCCCACTGCAACTTGAATTGCCACCACTACTCCTTGTTTCTCATATTGGAGTTTTCATTATTAGCCCTTTCATCATCCTCCATTGACATTCTTCCAAAAGCTTGAAGAAGCACTCCAAATGAGCAAGACGCCACGTTTCCGGGAGCTTCTCTATAAAAGATTCCAATCGCATCCTCACAAACAATTATTCTCTTTTGATAATAAGACTCTAACTTTCTTTCACTACATTCTCAAGATTCATGGTCTAATAATCCAGTTTCACAACAACTTTATGGTTACATACTTTCAATCAATGCATCCAATATAAAAAGAAAATTTTACAAATCTGTTTGTTTTTTTAAAAAATTTTCAAAAATATCATCTTTATAGAAAATGTTTTATATCTAAAATATCTAGAAAAAATTTAATATAAATACTCATTTTAAAATCAATTATTAATTATCATATTAATAATGATATTAATGAAAAATATATTGATTTATATATCAATTAATAAATTTATATAAAATTATGATATACTTTCTTTTTAATATTTATTATAAAGTTTAAATTATAATTAAAATATGTATGAAATTATATTTATTTTATCATCTAAAAATAATACTGAAATAGCTATTAGATTGAAGAATTGACTTTTCATTAAAATTGAGACATGAATGGTATACATTTAGTATATTTTGCAATGTAATATCTAATTATATACATGAGTATTCATTAAGTGTACAATATGAAAAAACATAACAATCAATTTGATTATAAATTTGATAATGTTATTAAAAATTTTATTTTAAGTTGATAAAATAAGAAAAAACATCGATATATAGAAAGTACATAATATAATTTTCAATTTTAATTATAAATTTGATAATGTTATTAAAATATTTATTTTAACATGATAAAATAAGAAAAAATCAATTGTTGAAGAGAGAAAAAGGGAAATCAGAAACCTTAACACCTAAATATAGGCAAATTAGAAAAATAATAAAAAAATTAAATTTTAAAAAAATTAAATTAGGAAACTTAAAATAAAAGCTATAGTTAACATTTTTGAAATATTTTTGAATAAAAAAGTTCAATTTTAATATGTTTTTTAAAAGTTAAACATTTACAAGAATAAATTAAAAAAGTTTTTGTGAAATATCTCATAAAAAATGGTATATATATCTATATACATATCTATATATTATTTCGACCATAAATTAAATTAATTTTAATTAATTAAAATAATTAAATAAATTAATTTTACATTAATTTATTTAATATTTTTGTTAATTAAATGATTTTAATGTTTAGGCCATTAAGTAATTTGATAAGCTAAATTAAATGATAAGTAATATTTGAGTCATTAATTAATTTAATAAGCCTCGTTCCAATCAAAGCTAAATTGATTTTAAATAATTTAAAATAAAATAAATTAATTTTATATTAATTTATTTAATACTTTTATTAATTAAATAATATTTAGTTAATTATGCCATTAATTGGTTTAATATGGTTAATTTTCTAGAATTACATGATGAAGACACTTATCAATATTTGGGAACAACGATTTTATGAGAGAATAAATAACAAAATGAAAAAGAGGAAAAAGGGAACAATCATTCATCAATGAAATCATTTCGAAGCAAAAATTATTTTCTACCATTTACTTTATCCAGCTTCTGTTTTATTTTATTTTTGCACAATCTCGCTTAAATTTTCAATTTCTCCTTTATTCCTTCGTAGTATGTTCTTGTTAGCATTATTTTATTTCTTGAGCTTAATTCTCTAGTATGAGCAAATCCTATAATTGTTTTGATTAGGAATCAAAAGGCACATATAGTTTGAGAATATTTAAATTCTCTAGCATGCTTGCAAATCAAAAATCATATGAACATCATTTTTGGCATGCTCAATGGGACACATTGATGATGCCACCAAGAACCAGGAGTAATTTAGGAAAACAAATTGTGTTTAAGTGTCAGGATTGAGAAGTGCTTGTTGCCGCAACAAAGGTTTCAACTATAAGAATTTTCCCAAGGTGTGGAAGTAGAGGCAACTGCATAGGCCTCCTTTATGGTCGTGCAGTCTTTAGGAGAAAACATGAAGTTTGCCATGTAAGCGCAGATGGTGAGAGTTATCATAAAGGATATTGTTAAGAAGCTCGTTCAAGTGGTAACAACTACTCTGGAAGAGGTTAAGAGAGTGACTAAATTAGTAGATGATACTAATAAAATTCTAGAAGGTACTAATAAAACTCTTGAAACTACTTGCAAGGTAATTTCTATCAATGTATTAAGGAAAGCAGATAAGGCTAATTCCCTTAGGAGCAAATAGGCCTTTAAAGAACTTGAGGGGTAAGGGGAAGTCCTTTAAGGTAATATTAGGGTTAGAGAAACATATCAACCACCCTATAAGAGGGAGGAAATCCTCATTCCCCCAAGAGACAATCCTCTGAAAGCCACCAAACTATAGATAATAATTCCAACCAGAATAAATTCCATGGATATACTAATCCTATGTCTCATTCTATCCATTATGATAGTATAAGATATATTCTAAACTAAGGGGCAGTATTAGGGGAAGACCATTTCTCTCATTATAACATATGTCGGTTAATGTTGATACTATGAGGGAAGTGGTTCAGGAACTGTATGGACCTAGTCTATGATAAATAGGGCATCCAGAGTTCCATAAGCCATATCTTTATCTTAGGGGTTATAGGATTCCTAATTTCTCCTTTTTTATGGGAGAAGATGGGCATGTTGCTAAGTTTACCATTTAGTGTGATAAACTCGCAAATTATAAAAATTTTAACTCTTTTAAGTTACATCTATTTACTAACTCTTTGATAGGGATAACTTTTACATAGTTTTTAACATTATCGAGGAATTTAATATGTACTTGACAGGAAATGAAAAGACAGTTTCATATATAGTTTTTTAAAACTGAGCCAAAAGTTTATATGACAGAGTTATCTAGGCTGGTATAAAGGTTTGAGGAATCTGTCAATTACTTTATTGTAAGGTTTAAAAAGTTGAGCAACTGATGCAAAATTTTTCTACTAGAAATAGACTTTGTGAATATGGCTTAGTGTGGGCTAGACATTGAGTTAAGGAAGAAATTCTAGGGAATGGAATTTTATGATTTTTATGAGATGAAAGCCAAGGTGTCAAAAAATGAGGAGCTGCTAAAGGAGGAAAATCATAGAAGGAAGGTAACTATAGGGACCTATTATCAAGAGGTCAATCATAATGTGACTATGGTTGATTTAGTTTTCACTGGCTCGTATGTTTGCCCGTTGCTAACGAAGCCAAGAAAGGAGAAGAAAAAGTCTTAACTTTACAATAATCAATATTCATTTAATATAGGGAAAATAGAGGAGATTTTTGATTTTCTCATTATTCTGCTGATCATATTATTCCTAGTAAGGAGGAACTCAAGGGGAAATCATACTATAAGTATCACCATTTCTGGACTCATTCAAGTAATGCATGATAGGATTTTAGGAATGTAATATAAGATCGTATTGATAAGGGAATTATGAAGTTACTAGAAAGGCTAAAGTTAATGATAGTGGAGGAAGATCCATTTTCCTTAGTGGTAACAATGAATGCTACAACTATAGATCTAAAAAATGTATTGGATAGAAAAAATACTGACAGGAAAGAGAGGTTTCCCCTTGAACTTTCCTTAGACATGGATGGATGCCAAAGAATTTTTGTGAAATAATTGAAGACAAGATTAGGAAATTGGAAGATCAACTGAGGGATCTCAGGTTAGAGGTTGAAAGAAAGAAGGTAGATATTGAGATTTACAAAAAGAGATTGGAGCCAATGATTAAAGATTACAAGAATTACAGAAGAACTGAGTCAAGCTTTCAAAGGCATTAACCTAGGTTCGTAATTCCCAGACCCAAGGGAGCAGTGGCAACTTCTTTGACATAAAAGTTTTCCCAACCTTTGACTCACACGTAAAAGAGGAGATTATAAAGGAAGAACCTAGTTGAGAAATACAAGGTTATGAGAATTCACAAGGAGGAAAAAAGCAAGGGGCAACAAGGGGAAACCAAAGGGGAAATGACTAATGAACTTAGGGAAGAAGGGGAAAATCAAGAGAAAGATATCAAACCTAAGGTAGAGTTTAGTAGGAAGTCAACAAAGGATAATGATGATGTGGGAGATATGTTTATGATAGGTAACATTCATGTTCCTTTTGGTTGTGCCATTTCTTTTTTATTATTACCAACTTATTTTTAAAAACAAAAAGGAAAAGGAGTGAAAGTAGAGGAGGAACTAGAGGAAGATAAGCAGAATGAGAAAGTATACATGCTTAGGGTGATAGGAGCAAACAAGTCTTCTACTTTTAATGTAGTCAATGGAGTTATTATTCAAGCTAGAGGTCCAGGGGATCCTAAACAGGTGGTGTTGGAGAAACCATCAGAGAAGATGAAAAGGCATATTAAGCCATTGTATATTTAGGGACTTCTTAATAGTAGACCAATTTCTAAAATCCTAAAGCATAATTGATCAGTTATCAATGTAAAGCCTTTAAAGATACTTCAAACCTTGGGGAAGTTTGTTGAAGATTTCATTTTAAATAATGTATCTATGTCTTCTTTTACTAGAGAGTTAACCAAAATACTTGGAGTCTTACCAGTAGAGATAATAGTTGGAACAAAGATATCCTTGTCTGCCTTCTTTGTGGTGGATTGATCTGTTAGCTACAAGGCACTTCTTATTTTGGAAGGGATTGAATTCATGCTAATTGGTGTGTACCATCCTTACTTCATTAATTTCTCTTATTTTGGAAGGGAGATGATATGGAAGTAATATGGATAGACAATAAGCCTTTTGGTGTTTAGGTAGATACAATTGAAGCAGTGTATTATGATGTTGATTTGGACCTTATTAAATTTATAGGGTGAAATAAAAGAGGAAATCTTAAGTCAATTATGGCAACAAGTACTGATAGCAGGTTATAGAAGGCTATAGTGATAATAAAATTAATAGAGATTGTGCCATATAAAAGGCCAATTTCAAAGGTTACTGTGGAAGAAATCTATGATTGATTTTACCTTTGAGGAAAAGGCAGTTATTGCTACTACTATTTTGAAAGCAGTATTACAAAATATGGAGAAAGAGGCTTTTGATGATGATACAGGTGCCTATGTACTAAAGCCATCTTAGAAGAAGAGCCTCCTGAAGATGCAGATGAAGTACATTAGAAGGATCTTAAAACAGAATCATCCAAGCTAAAGGAAGTGAGAGCTAGGGTATAAGATCCCTGTCACACCCAGCCCATACCTGGGGTAACATGCTCTCGTAGCATAAGTATCGATCCTCCCCAAAGGAAGAACTGCTGCTTATACCATAAGGGATATGTCGTCTCTAAAATCTATTAAGGTTCGTATGGGTATCTGTCCCTGTATTAAGCGGTGAAAGGAAGTAATAGTATGGTATAATATACTAGACACATAACACCCTGGATAACACTCATTCATTCATTCATGCAATTCATCTCTATGAGCAACTCAATTATATTATATACATACAATACCAGTCATACGACAAGGTCCATATAATTCCTATACAGGTACACCATAAAATATAGAGTAGACTACTGCCACTAGAATTAATAGAACTACTCTAATAAAAAATGACTCGGACTATGCCCCTAAGTTCCCATACCACTTCGAGAATAGTTTTCTCTGCTGACGACCTCTATCACTGTTTCTCTAACCGCTCTCCCGAGGGCTTTGAACCTACGTTCATCAAATGATAAACGCTGAGTATAAAACTCAGTGGTGCTAAGGAAACATAAATCAAATACACAGGTATAACTCGATACACAACAACTATCGTAATCATCATATATCAAACATCTCAATTCATTAATATCATCATCATACAAACCATTATGGCACACATTTCTAATACATGCAATGCAGATGTAGCTATGCCTTACATTCTTCCTCATTCTCATTTCACTCATTCAATCTTATTTTCCTATAATTATGCACATTCCTTTTGCACATACTAGGTCCCTGTAGGTACCGATACTCATCTCCCGAAGAAGGGCATATAAACAAGGGTGCTTTGCACCCTTTTTCTACTGTAGGTCTCAAGACTCATCTCCCTTTAGGGAGGGCAATAACCTAAATGATTCCATTAGGAATCCCATCATTATTTGACCCAGTATGCCCAGAGCTTTTAGCTCTGCTCTCATCACTCTCTTTCCTTTTTCCTTCCTTAGCTCCATGCATGTCATACAAGTGCTTATGCATGTTTAAATCATGAGCTATCCTTATTTCATCATAGATAAATGATAACATGCATCAAACATTAGCATACCAATAAGAAACATCATTCTTAGACCTTCCTTAGGTCTCAAGGAAAGAACAAGTCAAACCAACACATATCGCATAAACTTAGCATAAACTTTGAGTTGAACCACTTCTATCAATCCTGTCACTATCGAGTACCACTTCAATCTATCACTCTTGTACAAGCTAAAAGCCTAGAAACTTGAACTCTAATGTTTAAGAAATGTTTAAAAGGGTTTAAGGGGGTTTAGAAGGATGAAGGATGAAAGGAAATTGAGCCAAAATGTACGGATCCTGGTACGCCCGTACCAAACTAAAACTCTTGACAAACACATTTTCCTGCGAGGGACGGTACGCCCATACCACATTTGGTACACCCGTATGTCCATAATCCACCTGACAAACCCAATTTCCTGCGAGTTCACGTACGGCCGGACCACCCTTTGGTACCCCTGTACGGTCTCCAGGGGCCTAACTCCCTCGATTCCCCTGTTTTGGTATGCCTGTACGATGATTTGTATGCCCGTACCACTCTCAAACCTCCTTCTTCCACTCTTCCTAAACTCATACCCAACATACCTAACTCAAATCAAGTATAAACACTTTTAAATCCTCACTCACAACATGCTAAATGCGATGTTCACCCCTTATACTATAGAGATACCTCAATAAGGTGGCAACACCCTCACATCCGATCCTCATAACACAATAACATGCGTCTACAAATACAATATCACATCACTCACTCAATACTCTCAACATCATCATATTCATGCGCCAGTATTCATAAGGACATTCACAAATCAAGGAAGCAATATCACATTTCATTCATCAGGCATATAGGAACATAATTACACATACACATACGCATACATGCACATTTGCATACATAAGGACCAAACTACCAGGGTCTTATATGCGGGTATGACAATTCTCCCCTCCTAAAAAGAAATTTTATCCCCGAAATTTGAACTGAACTCACTATGGAATAAGTGGGGATACTATTCTCTCATAATAGATTCTCTTTCCCACGTGGCCTCCTGTCCTGTGTGATGGTTCCACAAAACCTTAACTAATGGAATCTGTTTGTTCCTCATCTATTTGGTTTCTCGTGCCAAAATCTAAATTGGCTCTTCACTGTAGGACAAATCCTGCTGCACCTCTATAGATTCAATCGGAATAATATGAGAAGGATCTGACTTATACCGTCTTAGCATCGAAACGTGAAACACATTATGGATCCGATCTAACTCTGGTGGCAAGGCCAACCTGTAGGCTAATGGTCCCACTCTCTCTAATATCTCATACGGCCCAATGAAACGAGGGCTCAATTTTCCCTTCTGACTGAACCTCAGAATCTTCTTCCACGGAGATACCTTGAGAAAAACTTTATCTCCAACCTCATACTCTATATCCCATCTTTTCAAATCGATGTAGGACTTATACCTATCCGATGTTGGTTTCAATCTAGCTCTAATCACCTGTACATGCTCTTCTGCCTGTTGTGTCAATTCAGGACCAACTAGCCATCGTTCACCAACCTCATTCTAGTGTAAAGGTGTCCGACATCATCGACCATATAATGCCTCGTAAGGAGCCATCTGTATACTGAATTGATAGCTATTATTGTGTGCAAACTCAATCAATGGTAAGTAGCAATCCCAACTACCTTCTCATTCCATAATGCAAGCACATAGCATATCCTCTAGCATTTGTATCACTCTCTCTGATTGGCCATCGGTTTGAGGATGAAATGCAGTGCTAAACTGTACTCTAGTACCCAAAGATCTCTGAAACGTACCCCAAAATCGTGACATGAATCGTGAATCTCTGTTAGATACTATCGAGGATGGAATCTTATGTAACCAAACAATCTTATCAATATACAGTCCAGCCAACCTCTCCAGACTATAATCCATACGCACAGGTAGGAAATGAGCTGTCTTCATCATTCTGTCTACGATTACCCATATGGCATCATGTCTGTTCTGCATCATCGATAACCCTGTAATGAAGTCCATAGTAATCCGATCCCATTTCCACTCTGGTACCGGTAAGGGACTAAGTAATCCTGCTGGTACCTGATGTTCTACTTTAATGCGCTGACATACCAGATACTTAGCCATATACTCAGCAAGATCAGTCTTCATACCAATCCACCAGTAGTGCTATTTCAAATCCTGATACATTTTAGAACTACCTGGATGATATGAATACATGGAACTGTGAGCTTCCTCTAGAATCAGCTTCTTAAGCTCATCATCTATGAGAACGTACAATCTATCCCTGTGTCTCAGATTACCGTTACCATCTATCATGAAAAGTGAAGTCTTACCTATCTAAACTTTCTATAGCTGCTTCTGATACTCTTCATCATTCACTGCACTTCTTTGAACCTGTTCGGTTAATATTGGCTTCACTCACGATTGTAACTGGGCCACGATACTATCAGGTTGCATCACTAAGGAAGCATTCAACTGTCGTATCTCTCGAACTAATATCAACGGTGATTGTCTCAATCCAGCAAATAGTTTACAACTCAATGCATCAGCTACTAAATTAGCTTTTCCCGGATGGTAGTCGATCATACAATCATAATCTTTTATTAATTCGAGCTAGTGTTGTTGCCTTGAGTTAAGCTCCTTTTGGGTGCCCAGGTACTTTAAACTCTTACGGTCTGTATACATATAACACCACTCCTCATACAAAAAATGTCACCAAATTTTTAATGCAAAGACGATGGCGGCTAACTCCAAATCATGAGTCGAGTAATTCTTTTCATGCGGCTTCAATTGTCATGAGGCGTATGTAATCACCTTTCGATCTTGCATTAGGACACATCCTAAACTGTTAAGGGAAGCATCACTATAAATAGTAAAAGTTTTCCCTGGCGTAGGTAGAGTCAAAACTGGAGCCTGAGTCAAACATTCCTTCAATCTATCAAAACTGCGCTGACATTCCTTTGACCAACTAAAAGAAACATCCTTCCTAAGTAGCATCATCAATAGTAAGGTGAGCATCGAGAAACCTTTAACAAACCGTCGGTAATAACTGACTAATCCTAGAAAGCTATAACCTTCACTGATATTCCATGGCGTTGGCCAACTTAGTACATCTTCTACCTTACTTGGATCTACCCTGATCCCCTCGGCTGAAATCACATGTCCCAGAAATGCCACCTGTTCTAACCAAAACTCATACTTGGACAGTTTCCCGTATAACTGTTTCTCTAATAAGTGTTGCAATACTAACTTCAAGTGCTTATCATGATCATCTCGAGTCTTTAAATACACTAGGATGTCATTAATGAACACGACTACAAATTGATCCAAATAATCTGCAAAGACCATGTTCATCAATGCCATAAAAGCTGCCGGAGCATTCATCAATCCAAACGGCATTACTAGGAACTCATAATGACCATATCGAGTCCGGAAAGCTATCTTCGCTATGCTTCCCTCTTTGACCCAAAGTTGGTGGTATCCCAATCTTAAATCAATTTTAGAAAATATCAAAACATCCTTTAATTGATCAAATAGGTCATCAATACATGGCAAAGGGTATCTATTTTTGATTGTCACCTTATTCAGTTGCTTGTAGTCACTACACATTCTCATTGTCCCATCTTTCTTTTTTACAAACAAGACCGGTGTGCCCCACGGTGATACACTTGGTCTAATGAAACCCTTATCAAGAAATTCCTACAACTATATCTTCAATTCTTTCAATTCCAGTGGAGCCATATGGTACGATGTCATGGAGATAAGCTCGGTACCCGATAACACCTCTATCTCGAATTCCACCTCTCTTTCTGGTGGTAACTCTGGTAATTCCTCTGGAAATACCTCGGGAAAAGCACATACCATTGGGATATTGGTTAACTATATTCCCTTTGTCTCACGTCTATTACATGTATCAATATCGCGTCACAACCCTGTATTAACAATTTTTAAGCTACCAAAGCTAAAATCACTCTGGCGGTTACCTCGGATCACAATCATACCCTATTCTAGATGTTACAGAGTCACTATCTTTTGATGGCAATCCATCACTGCTTTGTACTTAGCCAGCCAATCCATACCTAAAATCATGTTATACTCACAAAACGGCATCTCAACTAAATCCGACAAGAAACACAGAACATGTATACACAAAGGACACCGTCGATACACTCTATCAACTATCACATCCCTTCCTAAAGGACTCGATACTGCTATCTTATAGCCTGATTCCTTGCATGGTATAGTAAGTAAATGAGCAAATCTCACATTAATGTAAGAATGCAAATATCCAAGATCAAATAAAACCAATGCATCATAACCAGAGATAAGAATATTACCGATCACTACATCTGAGGCATGCTGATCATCCCATTGCACCAAATTATACACTCGAGTTGGAGCCCCAACAATCTGATTTACGGACCCCTGACTAGTGCCACAGCCTCCTCCATCTTGACTCCTTCCTCTACCTCTGCCTCTCTCAGGACCTCGAAAACTCCTGGCATTAGGTTGAGCTATCGGACCTTACTGATAAGATCTCCCTTCTAGCACAGTGTGCGCAGGCATATCATATCGTATGGGGCACTCCCTAGCATAATGACCAACTCTCCTATAATGATAACACAAGTTGGTACCCATCCGACAAGCCCCATGGTGTGCTCGGCCATAAGTACGATATAAACCCGGTCCCATACTACAATGATCACTATACAATAAGGGTCTCCCACTCTGTACTTACCGGGGTGGCAAAGGTCTAACATCACTTGGTCATGGAGAAAAGGAGCCTTGGAACTTTCCCCTCTTCTGATATCCCGATGGAGAACTCGAGCCTCTGTATGATCTCCTCAACGACTCTGAGCGGGCATTCTCCTCTAATATCGTCCGCTCTTGGTTCAAGGCGTTAGCCATCAATGCTGAAAAGTATATGTAGTTAAAACCCTGAACCAATGTTCGGAGCCGGGAACTCAAACCCTTTTCAAATCTGTTACATCTCTCACGACCCGAAGTCAGAATGTTCATCGCATAATAGGCCAACCAGGTGAACTCCCTCTCATAATCCATAACTGACATGTCTCCCTGTTTCAGGTTGAGAAAATCATCCAACTTCTGATCAGTATATGCTATAGGCACATATTTCTGACGAAACTCCCTCCGAAAGTCATCCTATGTCAGTACTGGAGGGTCTTCCATACTCTGTGGAATGGTCTTCCACCATTCGTATGCATCTTCCTATAATAGGGAAATCGTATACTCAAACCTGGCCACCTTGGGGCACTTCAGCTGGCGTAGAACTCTCTATGTCTTCTTTAACCACATTTTTGCCTCATACGGATCCGTTGTACCAACAAAATCAGTAGCACCATATGATCTCAACTTGGTTAAATGTAGCTTATATTCCTCTCTTGGTGCTGCCAGGGGTGGAGCTGGAGTAACAGGTATAGTTTGACCCTAGGCTCATAAATACTGAAGAAACTAAGCAAACTGGGCCACTATCGGATCAATTGTCGAAGCATCAGCTCTGTCAACCCGAGGTGCTCTCTCACTGGATCCCCCCTGTTCTTCCTGTCTTGGCTGTCTCTCAACTCTATCCCCTGTACCTGACGTACTCTCCTGGGGGTTAAAGTTATCCCCTCCTTCTTCACCCACTATGGTAGCCCGATCGATCATAGAATCTAATTTATAACACAATAACATAACTTATAACAGTTAGCAGCAGTAAGAACTGGCAACTCCCCATATGTAACCTGTTAATCATTGGCAGTAGTCCTAACTGATATACAAAGTACGTAGTAAGCTAACCATAGCTCTGATACCACTAAAACATGTCATACCCAGCCCATACCTGGGGTAATATGCTCCCGTAGCATAAGTATCGATCCTCCCCAAAGGAAGAACCGCTGCTTATACCATAAGGGATATGTCATCTCTAAAATTTATTAAGGTTCGTATGGGTATCCATCCTTGTATTAAGTGGTGAAAGGAAGTAACAGTGTGGTATAATATACTAGACACATAGTACCCTGGATAACACTCATTCATTCATTCATGCAATTCATCTCTATGAGAAACTCAATTATATTATATACATACAATACCAGTCATACGACATGGTCCATATAATTCCTATACAGGTACAGCACAAAATACAGAGTAGACTACTGCCACTAGAATCAATAAAACTACTCTAATAAAAAATGACTCGGAGTATGCCCCTGAGGTCCTGTACCACTTCGAGAATAATCTTCTCTGCTGACGACCTCTATCACTGTTTCTCTGACTGCTCTCCCAAGGGCTTTGAACCTACATTCATCAAATGATAAATGCTGAGTATAAAACTCAGTGGTGCTAAGGATACATAAATCAAATACACAAGTATAACTTGACACATAGCAACTATCATAATCATCATCTATCAAACATCTCAATTCATCAATAATATCATCATGCAGACTATTATGATGCACATTTCTAATACATGCAATGCAGATGTAGCTATGCCTTACATTCTTCCTCATTCTCATTTCACTCATTCACTCTTGTTTTCCTATAATTGTGCACATTCCTTTCGCATATACTGGGTCCCTGTAGATACCAGTACTCATCTCCCAAAGGAGGGTATATAAACATGTGGTGCTTTGCACCCTTTCTCTACTGTAGGTCTCGAGACTCATTGTGAGAGTAGCGCATCCCGGACGTGGGAGCGCTGCATGCTGTTCGGCGTGAAATGCTGTGGTGCTTGCTCTCGAAAGTATAGACCCCTGAGTTACTACAGAAACTAGACAGATCGCGTTGAGAAAATAACATGGAGTCGCCACCCGGCTTATCTAGTCAACTCAATTGAGCAACTAAACAAACCAGGAAATGTAAACCCGAGCCTTCCTGCTGAGGGAAAGCAGCCCGAATTTCTTCAAAGATTGGGTTCAGCATTTCGATTTTATTCGTATTCCGCATTATCATATTCACTTTATCCGGTTTTAATAAAAGTGCAAATCACACACAATTAGGTTGAAGTTCACTTAAGTCCGGTTTCATGGCATAGGGAAGCAATAGACATGTAGCAGATTTGAAAGCAGTAAAAGCAGAAATAAAAGCAGAAAT
>CANYBF011070096.1:0-13303 GCA_948192965.1 Dalechampia spathulata
ACTCATATGTTTAGCTTAGTGTTTGATTTATGAAGAGAAAGGAAGAAGAAGATAAAGGGTATTTCGGTTTTTCCATGAAAGAAAGAAGAAGAACATGAAAAAGAAGTAAGAAATGAAAGCATAAAGATGGAGATTCATGGAAAGCATTTGGCCAACAAGAGAATGAGGAAGAAAATGAGTGAAATGAGAGCATCTTAACCCTAAAATTCGGATGGAACATTATACCTATATAGTATGGTTGCAAATTAGCTTCCATACTCTCATTACATAGAATTCTAGCCCCCTATACATACCATTATACATAAATACATGTTTTATACATATTTTCCTCCTATTTTATTCTCAAATACATACAAGATGCTCTCATAAATCCTAATTTTCGAATTTTCCATGTCATCAATCCATAAATCCATTATTTTATCAAATAAAATACTCAAATATTCTTCTCTCTCCATTCACTTACACCACTTTCTAATATTCTTTTCCAATACCCATATCTCAATATTTAATTCCTTCCATCACATGCATAATCCATAATACTTTATTATTATTCTCATATATTAATTAAATACTCAATTATTTAATAAATCCAATTATGACATCATAAATAAAATTTATTAATTTTTCTTTTCCAATATTTTCATATCATTATATACCTTCACAAATATATTATCAATCCATAATTAATCATTCTTAATAAAATTAAAACCATAATTAAGCTCATTCGCTTACATCATGCTTACATCATCAAGGTTTATTTATGACATCATAAATGAAATTCCAAATTCCATTATACTTTCTTTTCTGTATCATTAATCTTATATTAAAACAATCATCTTAGACATACATATTTCAATATACTTATTTAATATTCCATTATTCACTAATCCATAATTATTTCTATACGTATATATATTATACATACATTTTTCACTCGTATAATTCATTAATCATACTTAATTTATAAACTATGCATACCTCAAATACAATAATAATTTATCTTAATTCCTCAATTGCATGCATTTCTATGCATACATGAATATTTTTACCTCGATATACATGCAATTTATCGCTCGATCCAATTTTACACGTTCGAGCTTATTTTTCATATTCAACTTAATATACTATCATTTTATCATCATTTCTTAATCCCGATAGATATTTCCTATCGTTATCATAATATTCATAATTTTCACCTCGAAGTACATATTTTTCCATAATTCCACGTCATCATCCTATTTTTGATCGTATAGGGAGTAATTTCATCACCCTATTCATCTATACTGTACGCACCAAAATTGAGGATGTGACAACTCTCTCCCCCTTAAAAGAATTTCATCCTCGAAATTTGATCTTAATTCTCTATTTGCTAGTATCATTCAAGGAATTCCAAAATTCACATCATACTCATTATCCACGTATTCTTTATCATCAAGTTATGCATGTAAATCATTTATTCTTTTGTATCAATTCAAGTGCAAATACCATGTATATCTATACATGCATAACTTCTTATCTTTATAAGTGTAATCAATTCGTCATATAATCTTAATATTTATCTATGTAACTTTCATGAACATATCTTTGTTCTTATAACTTATAACCTCCTTAAAATATTGATCATACTTAATGAAAATAATCATTATTTCTTCATTTATGCCATATTTTCCACCTATGCATATTTATCATCTATGCATAGATCTATAATCATCATTCCATCTAATATCCATAAACATAGACATTCAATAATAGTTATATTTTTCATATTTTCATCTATTTCACATAGATGTACTACTGCAATCTTAAACATACTGCAAATCATATACATAAAATTAATCCATACATTGGCTCAAAGTGCTCCTTTTTACCAAAACCATCAACTTTGTCAATCATCTCTATGCAACATCAAGCTCAGATAACTTTTGCACTTATATCATATTAAATTATCCAGAAAATTCAATGATTTAGTGGCACTATAAACTTTTCATATTATCATATAAATACTATAACATATCATTAGGCATAGTTCCTTTATCCACATAAATTCAATCATAATCATGTCATATATAACTTGTACTCATGTAGCCTCCTTACGCTATAATAATCTTAAATGTACTTGCATATATGCATACTTAAATAATACTTATTATATGGATATATATTTATATATGCTTAAATCATACCCTAATGTGCTCAAATCTTCATTTCTTTTACCTTTTTCCATAGTATATACATCGATCCGTACATCCATATATACAAGCATCAAAGAATTTTCAAACATGTCATATATTTAATTATCAACGGATCATTATCAACTATTTTCTTGTATATCGGTCATCTCATGTATATATTATATTCCATATCCAAGTTAAACAGTACTTGATTCAAATGTATTCTTTATACTGATTCTATCAATTTTGTTATTATTTGCTATCAATCATAGAATACTTTTCCACTCATTTCATATATTCACAAAGCTCAATGGTTTAATTATATTTAAACCCTTCAAATCATTATCATAAATGCTATGACATATTGTCATGCATAGTCCATTATCCATATAAATTTAAACAATAACATATTATATGTATGGCGTATATTCATGTAGTTTTCTTATACTATAACAATCTTACACATATGCATATTTATTTATATATATGCTTAATCATTGCTTTAATCATACTTTAATGCACACTATTCATGATTTTTCTTTTATTCAAATATCAAGGATTTTTAGATATCTCATACGTTTAAGTATCATTGTTTCATCATCAATCACTTATTCATTTATCAATTATCTCATGTACGTATTATAATTCAAATACCCCTTTATTATCGTTGATAACCATGTTATTATATAAACGTACCTCCTTTGATATAAAACCACGGATCCCACCATTTAGCAGCAAAGACTTAGATAGACTTCCAATTAATCATTTCATACTTTATAAGCAGTAAACACAATTTTTAAGCAGAGCTAATCCATAGCTCTGATACCACCTTAACATGTCACGTTTTTTGCCTGCATAGACATGCACCCGTAAAATGACTATTAACTTTCTCTTCTAGAAAGTCAATAAACATCCTACAAGGGATACATAAAATTTTTTTTTACTTATTATATTTATGCGCCATTTTAAGTTTTACGGAAGTATTATCCCAATTAACATTCTTACATTTACTGCCTTTATCATTAATTTAAATTACGTAATCAATTTAATTAAAAACTTTGAACTATCCCAAGTCCTTGCCTTCAGAGAGACTCCTATTGAATTGGTGCTTTGGAGATCCGTGCTCGCCTCCCATCTTTTAACCTATGTTCATCAAATGACAAACGCTGAGATTTATGATTTATTTCATTTTTTGCCTAAAAATGTGTTTTCCTTCATTTTTTGCATGTTATGTGCTGCGCAGAACATACTATGTGCACCATACATAGTCTATATGCTTTACACATCCCTCTATGTGTGGTGCACATAGTTGCCAAATTTCTTAGATTTTTAAGTTTTTCATTCATTTTTCACTCGTTCTGCTTGTTTTTCAATGCCTATCAAAGTTTTCAGTAGTAATTTTAGCTTTAAAATTAATTTTTAAGTTAAATGCTTATTTAATTTATTGATTCATTCCTATTGATATGATTTTCTTGGATTGGATATGTTTACCATCTCTAATTGACATTTGAATGATGTTAGAGTCCTCCAATTCATTGTCCCATGATCAATTTTACTTGATCTTGCCATTAAATAGTCTAATTTGCTTATTTTCTTAATTAATGCCATTTTAATTATGATTTATTTGTCACTTAACATGATTAGCTTAATTGGATGTTGATTTATTTCTAAGTGATGCCACATGTGATCTCAGAAAAAGTGTGATTATGTTATTGATCATTTTTGGTTAAAATTGATTGCTTTCTTCATGATTCTCATGACCCAGCTCATGTTTATTATTGTATTTTTATGATTGTTATCATTATATTCATTGGACTTTAGCTCTTGATTTATGCTTTCACATAACATCAAATTAGTCATTTTAGTCCTAAATTTCATTTATTGCTTAATGATTATTTATCTTTTTTACATTTTCCATTCGTGCATTTTTTGGCTTGGGCTACCCAAGCTATTTTCCCAAGTGGAGGGGATGTTGTTTAACATCTTGAATTTTTGTATCATTGAAGATCCTTTGTAATAGAATAGGCTTCTATTCCCTGCTTTAATTATATGATTTAGCCTTAATTCATCATGTATCCTCTATCTTTCTTGATCCCTTTCTTTGGGCTCTTATTAATTTTAAGTCATGTTGTTATGCTTGTTTTATCATTGCTATATGATGTATGTTATGTCATATCATTTTTCATATGTCATGCCTATGTCATGTTATCTTTCATATGTCATGCCTATGCCATGTCATCTTTCACATGTCATGCCTATATCATGTCATCTTTCACATGTCATGCCTATATTATACATCTCTTACATGTCATGCCTATGTCATATCATTTCACATGTCATACCTATATCATATCATCCTTCACATGTCATAATTATGCCATGTCATTCTTTTACATGTTATGTCTATTTCATATCATCTTTCACATGTTATACTTATGTCATGTCATTTCTCACAAGTTATGCCTATATCATCTCATCCCATATATCATGTCTATGTCATCTCATCTCACATGTCATGCATATACCATATTTCACTTATCATTATGCCCTATCATGATTGCCATATCATATTTATCATGTTATATCTATTATGATTGTTGCCATTTTATACCACATTGTGCACTTATGAATGTTCACCTGCTAGGAAAATTAACGCAACTAAAATGGTAAAATCGAACTTGAAATTTTAATTGAATAGATCTTCACTACCCGAACTCATCTTTGAAGGGTTTGACTTAGCACTCATACTATAGGTCAGTTGAACCAAATCTGGAACCATCCAATGTGACTCCATCTTATAACTTTTGTAAGTCTGTCTTATTCCTTGAGGTGACCCTTTGAGAAGATTATGTTTTCACTCCAAGTGGGCTCCAGATCCATGCATCACAAGCCTTGCTTTGGCATGTAAAATAAATTTAAAATTTTGAACAAAATTTTGAATATATTAATATATTACTATTATAATGACTATTAGAATGAAGATTTGCAAGAAAAGGTTTAAACATTATAAATAGGTTGAAGCCTTATTATACAAACTTTTAAAAACTCATTTCATGGAATGATAGACTAATCTTAAAATTTCATATGATTTGTTTACTAAAGATGGATAGTTCAAAGATTGGTTTAGAATTATGATTATCATGTATTTATGTAAAGATTATTATTTATTGTATTTTATAATGAGTTGTTATATGATTTAATTTAGTTTAGAAATTTTAAAATTTTTAGAAATAATTAAATTTTAATTATTCCAAAGAGTAGATCTTTATAATTATGTTAACAACAAAAATTTTCTCCATATGTTATCTTGAATTTTGGATTAATGCAAATAAGATATTTTATTCTTTTAGGTTTCATTTAGTTTAAGTTGCTTATAATTAGACCTTTCATAAAAGTTATATATTTGATTATTTTGTTTGATTTGTAAAATTGAGAATAAAAGGTATACATTTCTATGAGTGGAGCTCTACATGATGGCGGGTTATCGAGACCCTACTTGGAGCAAAAGGGTGGTCTTCCCAAAAGGCTCCCTCAAAGTATGACACAGACCCGTGGTAAGGTGGCATAAAATTAAGTCATCATTGGATAGTTTCAAAAAATGATTCAAGCAATCCATAACATGAGTACTAAGTTAAATCCTTCAAAGATTGAGTTCAAGTTATGAAAATCTATTTATTTTAAAATTATCAATTTTTATCATAGTTAGCAATTAACTATTCCTAAGTAGGCGTATTGCATCTATAAGCATGAATATAATCACACAACATATAGTATGGTAGCAATAAAGCTTGACATCAAGTAAAGCAAAGCTAAGCAATAAAGTAATAATAATAATGGCCCGTAGAAAGGGATGGAAGAGATAAGAGGATACATGTAGAATATAGCAAGATATACATGCAAGAGAAATCAAATAAAATAGAAGCATATTCTATTATAAATGATCTTCGAAGATACAAAATCAGACACCAAGTGATGTCTCCTCCATTTCACTCAAGGAAAGGCAAGATAGTGGTCTTAAGCAACATGAACCAAAATGCATGATCAAAAATACAAACAATCAATGTTAGACAACAAAGAGGATTTTGGGATATGATTGATCAATTTGATACTATAGGCAAGCATGAATCAAGGATCAAGGTTTACTGAATGTATTAGCAACATTCATGAAAATGCAATTAATACAAGTTAGGTCATGAAAATGTCATAAAAGTGTGAGGGAACTTTCAATATCACTCATAAATGTCAATTGGAATCAATTTACTTCCCAAGTTATTGGTATATAAATAGGTGTATCTTAGCATGCATAATGATTCAACAAGTTTTAAATTTATAATCCTTATTTTGTAATCACGCCACAAGAGTACGGATCACAAGTAGAACTTAAGGGTATCATTCTTTAGGACCAAGAGTGGCTAAGTACTAGCTATTGATTTCATTGATTATCTAAGCAATTCAATGTTTAAATATAAGATAACATTTGTTAAATTAACTAATATCATTAACCTATTAGCATAGTATACATAATGTACAATTAACCATAGGGATGGATGAATATGAACACAAACAAAACCTTCCGTTAATAGTGTAATTACTAACTTCAAAGTAGTGTTTAAATGTCAAGTTCTTTCTTTCAAAAGGGTATTTTACCTACCAAAGCTAAGCTAACACCCTACTTTTATGACTATAAGGTTAACTTCAATTTCCACACTTTATGCCTCTAAATTTAATTAGTTCCTATGTCTAAGCAGTTATAATTCGGTGTTATTAAGTTCATTCGATTAAGTTAACCCTTCTTTCAAAGTAATTAATAGAACTAAATAATGTTCGCATGTTAAAAAGGGACCATTCTTAACAATTAAACAAATTAGCAAGAAACATAACTTAAGAACATGAAGAACATCAAATTACTAATAGATAAGGAAAAGCATGTTCAGATAACATCCAAACCCCAATAAATACTATTAAATCATCACTAAAAATTTGATAAAGTAAAAGAACAATATGATTAAGAGAATTACAACCATAATAAATGTTCAAAAAAAATAAAAGAAGATAGAAATAAGAAGAAACTTGGACAATCTGTTGTTACTTTGCTTCAACTCTTCCTTTCCATCCAATCTGGTTGCTCTTCTCAATATCTTGACAGAGAACTACCAAAGTGAATCTAGAAGAAGATTAGCAAGATTCATAATACAAAAATGTTATTTTTTTCCTTTCTCCTCTCAAAAACCCTAATTTTACACAACTCATGTAAACCTTCACATCAGTCATGTAAGACTCAACCATGATAAAAAAAAAAGGATTTGCAAGGGGCACGTGATAAATATGACTCGTGTAAACCTTCATGCAAGTCATGTGAACCTAAAACATGAAAAATACCTATTCTAATATGCCTAAAGCTTTAAATCTAGTGTTCTAATGTATGAAATGAATGTTAATTGCTAGAAAACATGCAACATGTTATTATAATGCAATAAATCATAAGCTAAAGATGGTCAATACATGCAATTTAGGTCTAACACTCAAATAATGCATAAATATATAAGAATATGATAAAAATGCATGAATTAATGCTAAGTATGCAAAAAAATGAATATGATGCATGAAATGATGTAAAGTGCATGAAATACTATCTTATATGCTAAAGTTTAAAGGTAAAAGCATGGAAGTTATGCTTAAAAGGACAATATATTAAGGGAAAAATATAGGTTAAAATTATGGTTATCATAAGTCAATTCCAATCATCCAAATAGTATGAATATCAAATTAAATGATATTTAATTTGGAAAATCAATTTAGCAAATCAATTTTGGAAAATCAATTTTTAGGGAAAAACTGATCATAGACATAAATTGGAAGATTCTAAGATCATATAGCATCACTTAGAAATAAATTCAACATCCAATTAAGTCTAATCATGTCAAATGATAACAAATTACAATTAAAAGTGCCATTTAATTGAAGAATTAAGCAAAATTGAATTGATTTAATAGCAAAATCAAGTAAATTGATCATGAAAGTTGAAATTGAAAGACTCTAATATCATCAAGCATCAATTAGAGATAGAATCAACATTCAATTTAACTTCAATCACATAAATTGTAATAAAATCAAACTAAAAGTGACATTTAATTTGAAAAATTAATTTTGAAGCCAAAATTAATTAAATTGGAGCAATTTATGATGAATTCAGATCATTTGGATCATTATGAGATCATAAATGCTATCGAAAACTTTGAATAAGTCAAAAAAATCAAGCAAAAATAAGTGAAAATCAAGTTTTTACTAACCCAGAACATTATATGCATCACACAAAGTGTTTTATATGATGCATATAATGAAAAATACAACTATATGCGATGCATAAAGTGATATATGCATCACATATAATCCTCTAAATAGAAGGAAAATCATGTTTTCAATGAAATCACAAATGGAGAGCCAATCATTCAACTATCACAAATCATTTGGGCTATTACAAAACCTCAAATACTATTGTGGCATTCTAAAATAGCCAAAACCACCATCAAAAACCCATCAAAAGAGAAAATCAAAGAAGAGACGAAGAAAAGGAACTCACCAATTATCATGCCTACCACGGGGTAACATGCTCTCGTAGCATGGTTACCAACTTCCTAAAGATTAGAAATTGATAATAACCCTACAAGGAATTTAAATAATTAACATGTTAAATGTAGTATAATTTTTAAAAAATAGATATAACAATATAACACTTGTAAGCATTTCAGTACAATTTTTATTCAGAAATAAAATATGTCATTAGCCAAATAACATTATCACCTGTAACCACTTTTGTTGTTTACTTGTGAACTTTATCACATAACCATCATTCGTTCGCAACCATTCACAATGTAATAACAGTTATAACATTTCAAACATTATTTCATCGATAAATGTTAAATGTGATAAAATGTGTCTTTGAGAATGCAATTTATGAATTGCACTCTGCCTCTGCATTTCCTTTACTATTTTCATTTCATTGGGCCCTTTTTCAATTGTGCACATTTTTGTACTGGGTTTTTCATTTCTATGGTTTAACAAACAGGAACCCATTTCACTTTCTTTTCTTTTTTCTTTTTCTTTCCATTTGATTTCTCATGGAAATCCATTTTATAGCTTAGTACCTTTTCATTAAACATTTCTTCATGTTCGCTCATTTTCCTCCTTCCTTATTTCTCGATAAGATGCCATGATATGGTTGATATGATGATGCATTCATGATTATAAAGTAATGAATGTGTATAATGTAATGTTATGGACAATCATTTAATGATGTTGCATTATATTATAAACGATATTCCTTTAGAAGTCATTTAATAATCAAGGAATACTAGCATAAACCTACAATCGCTTTCCCTTTATCTAACCTATCTAGTGGCATGCGTTGATTATCCTCAGAACCACCTAAATCATAATACAATATCCGTATTTAATAAGAGAATTGAATACCATCATTAACCATTCATAATTCACACTTTCATAATCACTTTACATTACATATATATATACTTCTTTATATAACAATCATTCACATATGTTAAGGCAATTTATATACTAAAACATAGTATTAAATAAGGAAATCACAATAGCATTTAAAATGTAATCACTATTCATATTAGCTATGTTAGCTATTGGGTTACACGAGCCAAAATATGAAACGATATTAAAATGACATAATCTTTATATTATTGAAAACAAAATTTAATAAGCTTTCAAACAGTATATCATACATATAGAAATTCATTTTCTTAAGTAGATAATACATGCATATTTATAGAATCTTATACATATAACTACTTTTAAATAATCTAGAAACCAATCTATTGTTTTATTTCATTATTAAATAAAAATCTTATTAAATTGGAATACATTTGATATCATAGGAAAATAGACTTAAAAATCTTTCTAACGATATATTATATGTATATTAATTTATTTATTAAGATAGTTAATTAAAGTAGTTAACTTGGAAATTCATTTAAATTACTTTCTTTTTAATCTTTAAGAAATAACCTCTTTTAATTTTATTTTTCATAAACCACTTAAATTCAAATTTAAATAAGCTTAGTATCATTATAAAATAAGTTTAGTAAAGTTTAAGGTAATATATAATGTGCTTATAAAATTACTTATTAAGATACCCAATTCACATGCACAAGTTAAATATTACACAACCGCATCTTACATACACCATAAGAACAGTGTGCCTTTCTCATTCATTTTGGTCTATCAATTTGATTTCAAACAGAGCCATTCTTGTACCATTGAAACATAGATCCATAAGGCTTCTAAGAATACATTACATGCCTAATTATTCAGTTATAGCACCCGCAATCCATAAATACCACAAGCTCAAATTATGCCTCCTTTAAATAAATAAAAATGTGATCTAAATAGAAGTTAACTAGTGCATGTCGTATGCCATCCCACATAGTAATGTATTTCAATTAGGTATAGGTATATGACAATAATGAATTTGTCTTTAGGTAATAAAAATGAACCATGAACACAAAAAAGAAAGGAAATCTCTTGACTCTTAAACATCATGTATTACCACAACATTTATCTTAATCCAAGGCACTCAATCCACTTGTATTTCTAACTAACCATCACACGCACACATTGGTTCAAACATATCAAATGCCTACAACATACAACACTTAACTTGCTCATATATACATTCAAAATATCCCAATACACCATGTACATACATGGAAACCACACTTCTAATTCCACTTACAAAATAATTTTATAATAACATAATGATAAACAAAGTAAACTATGCAGCAACAACATAATGATAGTAAACTATGCAGCAACTATGCATCCCCTTTCCTTGACATCATAAAAATGATAGGATTCGCACACACACATTCGATCAATAACTCATCTTAGGAAATTTCTTCTTTAGACATTCAACTCACATAACACATGCACGCCCGAAGCATCATAATTCATATAATATATACACGGCAGCAAGTCCACTTCATAAGCAATTATATCCAAATTCAACATGACATACAAACCCAACAATTCCCTCGATAGTAACTTCTTTTACACTGAATACATAAAAGAATTCGTATAAATACATCCAATGACATCTCATCATAATATACACTTCTTCCTTTCATACCCAACACAGATTACAAATAGAAGTTTGAATCAAAATGAAATCAAGGAAGACAAACAAAGAAGACAAAGAAGAAGATATCATGCGCAATAAGCTTCCCACATTCACCAATCCGTCGATCTTCAATCACTTACACACACTCACTTAGCTAGGTCGTCTTAAGCTTGGATTAAGAAGTAAAACACACATGCTTGAAGGATTGAGTAAGGATCAGTGGAGAGAACAATGAGAAAAAGAAGGGAAATGAAGGTCACGGTGGGGTTTGAGAGTGAAGAGGGAAAGGGAAAAATGAAGGAATTGCTTCCTACATTTCTATAAAAATGGTTTAATGGAATGAATTCCACTCCACACTCATGAACAACCACTATATAAAAATGGTTTATATATACATACATTTTAATCATCATTTAAAACAATATACATAAGCTCATGTATATATATGCACATATTCATATGCAATTATATATACACTCACATACATAAACAAATTTATTAAGCAAGCACACGTATACATATATATATACATATATTAAATATTTTTTAAAATCCATATACATAACACATATAAAATAATATCCATACATGTATAAATATTCCGTATTTACTAAATCTCAATCTCAACGTTATACCCATTTTATGATCATTACATTCCCCATTCAATAATTCCTCCAATTATTGTCATGTCGATATCAGAACTCATATCAATTAGTATGTCATTTAATTTCCATATTACAATCTCAATCAAAAACACATATTAACATATATATCAAACATATAATCAACGTAATACATTATGTGTGTAAACGTGACACCAATGCCTAGTGAGCTCTTATCCTTGATTTATAAATATGATTAGAATCTTAATGTGATTAATTAGTCACTAATTACCTAATTAAGAGATTAGTTATGTTGTAATTATTTTAAAGTTAATTTCGATAGAGTTTTTCCTTAAACACCAATTAAAAGTTCTCTGAAAGTTAATACCCATAGGGTATTTATAGAAGCTAATGGAAAATGCCCCAAAACAAGTTAGCAATGTAGGAAATTTATCATTTTCCAACTATATATGTTGTATATAATAGGATGTGTGATGCATATAATTGGAATTTTAACTATATACATAGTATATAATTGAAAACTTACTATATGTACTAGCTTATCAGAGCTATAAACTAGATACGTCACATGTTCAAATGGCTCATAAGGCTATGAAATATGTGGGTGCAACTTGGTTTTGATAATGGGGACTTGTACCAAGTTGAATTAAAGAAAATTCTAAGAATGCACGTGCGTGGGTGAAAATTCAGGATCAACAATTTCATATAACACCCTTGCATTATCTATAGCTTACATGAGGATTTCATGTTCTTGAGATACACTTATGGGTTTATCGTAATGGATTTCAAAATAAAACACAAACTAATTTCTAATCAAATCATATACACTTTATCATTCTTCCTTTATCGCATTTTCAATTTCAAACTTTCAATAATTTAGTATTAAAGTGGAACCATTTAATTTCTCATTTATATATTTCATGTATAAATATTTCTAACAAATTCATTAATATTAAAGGATAGATTTAACTCATGATTCAATAAGTTTTCATGATGTAATGATCTCATATCCATAAGGAGCATAAATAAAAGAAATAAATTATATTAAAGAGATTTATTTCATTTCCTCCTTATATCTCTTCCCAAACAAACATTGTATGATTGTTAAAATTTTGCATAAAAACTTAATTGAAGTTAATATAAATGAGGCTTAATTATATAATTTTCAAAAATAGGTTTTAAGACTTGTATGCTTGTGAGCGCCGTCCATTTCCGCTTTTACGGTTTTTAACTTTTGAGAAAGCAGGGTGTGGATGTGGAGTCGCCACCTAGTTTGTTTCTATTAATCCAATTGAATTAACTTGAAAACTAGGAAATAAAACTTAGGTTTTTCAGAGTTGAAAATGACCTTAGTTTCTTCAGAG